>JAURVB010009929.1:0-12803 GCA_033002965.1 Piper betle | reverse complement strand
GTGTATTGCTGAGTCATCTCTTATATTAGTTAGCGGGCAAGTTGAATTTGTCAATTGCTTTTTACATGCACTATTTCCATCTCAACATGCACTAAAGAGGAGGAATGATTATTTGCTTTGTCTTGGTGCAAAAAGGTTCAAGATTAGAACTTAGTTTGTTTATTTAGATGAACTTCTTGTGACATGATTTAATGTTAAATTCACCCTGTCCTTTAAGGGAGGAGATCTACGTCAAATGATGTTGATGTTGTGTCTTGTCTTCAGCTGTTAAATGATATTTACTATAAGGATCTTCTTTGTGAGATTGGCGGTATGTTTGCAATTGCAAACATATTCGATAGCATTCACAAAATACGTTAGTGGAACGTATTGGTTTCTCACACAACTTGCTTCTTCTAAAGTGGCACTTTAAGCTTATGGGGCTCTATTATTATTGAAAAATGTGGTTCAAACTATGGTCTTTCATTTTGTAATTCTTTGTTTGGCTATTTTTTGTGATTTTGAATAAATTCTATTGACTTTTGAGGAGGAACCAATAATCAGATTCCTATATCAGGCTTTCTTTGTATTATTGTTCATTTCATAAGGTATGTGTTTATATGTTTGTATTTATGCTGGAACTGACTTGTATTTGGCTGGACCAGGTTTCTTTATCTAATGCGGCCTAAAAACTGATGCTTTGGGATATGTAGTTTACTTTTGGGTCCATGCTGACAACAATATTTGGGTTAATAAAGAAATTCCTAATGTCGATTTCTGGTCTCTATGTAACATTCAAAATTGTGGACACTGCAAGTATGTGTTACAACTTTTCATCCGGATTTGATATTCTTGTATTAAGTTCTGTAAGCACTGATGTTATGGACAAGTAGTTTCAGAAGCCTTTTTGACGGATGTTTTGAAAGTACAGAAGGGATAAGTTTTATACTGTTATGGATGATAGTTGTGAAAAAACATTGTTCAATCATAAAGCTGAGAACTTACACTATATAAGCAAAAGCATTGTACATGATTTGTTACATGTTAGTGTGTGATGCACAGTGACATTGGAAAGGACTCAGAATTTTTTAAATCTGTTGGTAACATAGAAAAAGCAATTTTAATAATAGTTAATCCCATTGCTTTGTTGTTTCACATGCATAATTCTGATGGAAGCTTTCAAATTTATGCTATCATTATCAATGTTTGCATGATGTTGTCATCTTCATCATCATTGTTGTCATCATCATTGTCATCATGGTCATAATCTGCCCCGTATTATTTGGTTGAGGAGTTTGTTTTATCCATTTGCTATAAACAAGAAAAATTCGTTGTGTATATTTCATAATTATAATCATGGCTAGTGATTATTTGTGATGTCCTAGCTAATGTTAAGCATCTTCTGCAATGAGGAGGGTACATATTTGTGGTGTGAAGAATAAAAATCAGTAGGCACTGAATATATAAGTATTGTAATCTTAAGAGGATGTCCTTGACCTACTGATGTACTTTGTAATACCAAGTTTAGAGCTATTCTATATTTTGCAAACAACGGTAACTTCCTCTCTCTAAAGCTCACTCACAAGGAAATTAGAGGATCTTTCTATACAATTCGGGAAATTGTAATAGAAATAATTCAGGAAAACATAATTCTGGGGCCTACTACCTCATCATCACAAAATCCCATTTTGATAATATCTGGATTCCTAGATGGAAAAACTATGCCGCCCACATTTTGGCTAATAGAGATTGGCTACATCCTTGCACTTTGTCTTCTTCTTAATACATTAGAAATGTTTTGTGTCAAAAAAATGGTTATTTTGAAAATAATAATAATAGTAATAAAAATTTTGAAGAAAATGTGGAGAAAGTGTGGAGGACCTTTTTCACGTTTAATTGAAGTTAAAACGAGACCTTCTCCACGTATCTTTAACAAATGTGGAGAGAGACTACAACACTTTACCCCATGTCCTCCTCTCCATCGTATGCCAAGTTGAGTTTGAGAAGAAAGTAATGGAAGATGACAAATATAATGAAACACCTTTGCTAAAAAATACCCATCTTTGTAGTGAAGTTTGGGCGGCTGTGGTGATGCATCGCCTAGGCACCCAACGCACGCCCTTTTGGATTTATATAACTGTGTTTTTGTGTAATTGTGATAGGGACTAATCATATAATTAATAAATGTTTTATGTTTTTACAGAAATCACCCAAGTAAATAATAACTGTCAATATCAAAATACCCCATAATGTGAATTTAGAGGCTTAGATTTGTGGTGTGTTGGGTGCCTATGGGATGCATCACAGTAGACACCAAAAGTTCCTTTGTAGCATATCTGGATTTTTAAACGACTGCAATGGGATACAAAGGATATAGAGGAAAATAAACAAGATGAATGAAAATGAAGAGGTTCATCCCTTAACATTGCTAGGTTTAAAATATGAACTGGCTGTGAGATTAGACCCTAAGGCTGAAAGTAAAAGTAGCGCACTGAAGGGAATAGGCTGGAGCACTTCTTAATTTTGTCCATAAAATAAATCAATCAAATGATAATGTACTTGTCATGTTTCCCATACATGTAAGAATTTAAAATATCTCCTAAATAATGTCTTAAAACTTGTATACAAGAATTAGTATAAAAATTATTGCTATGAGTAATTACTTTACCATTCTTCAATTTATTAGCAAGTTTCATGTACAAAACTATGGGTATGTATAGACTATAATTTTAAATACCATACAGGTTATCATACTAGATTTATAGCCAGTTCAGGGTATATTTAGTTCAAGGTTGAACCAGATTGAATCCAATTCTAAAATTATAATAAAATATTTTATTGAACATTATAAATATATTTGGACATCAATACATCATCATCATCCACCTGATCTCAAAGAATTGAGGTCGGGGTTACAGATTTTGCATCCACTTCCTCTTGTCGTATACCATATTAGAGTTAAGCTCCAACTTTTCGGTATCTTTTCTTATTGTCCCATCTATGTTGTTTTGGGTCCACCACATCCTCTTTTAATACATTGGTAAAATTATATGTATATCTTTTAACAATAGCATCTGAAGGATATCTTCACACATGCCCAAACGAACGCAACCTACGTTCTCTCATTTTCTTCTCTCTCAATTGGCATGAGCGTTAATTGGGAACTAATAGTGTTGCTGGTAATTCAGTCTTTAAGGATTTTTCCACATATATATCACAACATCATCTCAACTGCTCCCATTTTGTCAATATGCCTTCCTTTGTTGCCGAACTGTTCCACAGAGTAGCACTGAGAGATTAACTATTGTATAAAATTTACCTTTTATTTTATAGGAACTTTTATCACAATGCACCCTTGAAGCATCTCTCCATTTTAGCCATCCAACTAGCAGCCCGTGACACACGGGCAAGGGCAGAGTTTGGGGGGGGGGGGGTTGGAATGGGGCGGGTAGGGTATTTTTATTTTTTTAAACAACTTATGTATAGTTAATGAGCGGTCATTACAAATGATTCATAACTGGATAAAATATTTTGCCATGGACAACCTATACGAAATAAAATTTAACTTAATATACAAACTGTCATTGAATAATAAAATAGACTGTAATAACTTAATATCTTAGATATAGATGTTGTTTGACTTTAAAGATATACTTTATTTGAATGAAATAATTATAATTATTTGATTTATTTTATTTTCCATACAATTAGATAGACTCTTATTAGTCGGAAGTTAGAAGTTGAGGTTAGCCGGACTCAAACACTTTCTATCGAGAAACGTACTTTAATCAATTTTTTAAGAAATTAAGGTTAGTGAGATTTGAACCCGTGACCTTCTACACAAAAGTATTTTTATTTTTTTATTTAAAAAATTAATTAGCTATATTCGAACTTGTGAGCCTCAAGGAGGTGTTTATATTTTATTTTTTATATTTTCTTGTATTTTGATTGGATGATTTTCCTACTTTTACTCACGGGCAAGTATTGATTTCTCCGTTTATTAATAAGAGTAGATTTTGCCGTGTCTGCATACTAGCGTCAGTGTGACCACACCTATATATTCTCGTTTATGTATCATCTGCTTCTGAACGTTGCATATCAATAATTTATGCTGTGTATTCCTACGACATTAGGCTACTTATATTGATTTCCCATATAATTATATTTTATTAAATATAACTCAAAATATTGGGATTTTCAAGCAAAAAAAATATTTTGTAAAAGTTTCATATTAAAAAGTCAGGCACATGAAAAAGTGGTAGGATTCGATATTTAAAACTATAGTGTAAAACACATTCATTTATCACATCAAAATAAATTAAGAGTTACCCAAATTAATATCCATATGATATTTAATTTATAAAAAAGAACCTATATTGCTTGGGAGAGGTAACAGTTTGGTGCACTGTTGCACGAATCGGCCGATTCCGAGTGGAATCGGTCGATTTAAATCGGATCGGCAGCATGCCGATCCGATTTTGGGGCCGAATCGGTCGGCCCCGAATCGGCGTCCAACTCGGCCGAGTCACCCCGATTCCGACCGATTTAAATCGGATTCGGAATCGGGGTGAATCGGAAAAATCGGTTTTTTGGGTAAATTACCAAAATGCCCTAGGTATAATATTAATTCAATTATTTAAATAAGGGTAAAATTGGAATTGAAATTTTAAAAACCTAAACTTACCCGACGGCGGCGACGGCGAGCAACGACGGCGGCGACTGGGCGACGGGGGGGACGATCTGGAGGGGCGGGGCGCGGTCGGCGGGGGAGGCGGGAGGGAGAGGGAGGGGCTGGCGGGGGGAGGTGGGGCGCGGGCGGGGCGGGGCGGGCGGGGCGGGGTGGGGCGGGGCGGGTCGGGTCTGGGGGAGGGGGTGCGACGGCGGCGCGGCGGCGCGACTTGGAAGGACCGTGGGTGAGAAATAACTGTGGTGGCATTTTTGTAATTAAAACTTGACTCGTGTCCGACTCGAGTATAAAATAATAACTAATTCAAAATAATTTTTAAAAAAATCTAAAAAATATAAAAAAATATCATAAAATATAATATATATAATAATATCAAAATGGCATCAATATTTAATTTTTATATATTTATTTATGAGTTGTTAAATTATTATATATGACCGATTTGGACCGATTCAATTGGACCGATTCCTATCCGATTTAGACCGATTCCGACTCCCTGGAAAACCGATTCTCGATTCCGATTCCGATTTATGCAACCATGGTTTGGTGACTAAGATTGCCATTAACTTGATTGAGTTAAGTTATGATGCTTTGATGCCTGTTGGGCTCCATCGTAGAGAACCATAATATCGGGTGTCTCCCATTGGCTAGATATTTGCCTATAATGTGGAAATTTTCATTTGATTTTGAATGGAAATTCATTAAGACATTATTTGTTTCATATTGAAAAGAGTTATAATTTATATAGCATTATATTTACGATGTAAATATGAAATATAAAACTTCTTCCCAAAAATATTCCCTTTCACTTGTGTTTTTTATAAAAGGAAAATTTGATGCATATGAACTTTTAATGTGATTTTTTTACATTAATTACCATGTGGATTTCTAATATTTTTCATTTATTTTATCCTAATCAAACAAAAGTCTATATGTGAATGGTCAATTTTCCATACTAGATTGATTACAAATACTAGTATATTAAATTGGTTTCGACTTAATTTAGGGCTAGTCAAGTCAAGCCCCTTAATTAAATATCAAGATCAACTCTACCTTGCGACCAACCTTAATTTTCATGTTTGGAAAGATACATATGACATTTAGATAAAAATTTATGCGAAGAGAAAATTTGATGTTGTCCATCATAATAAACATTATTCAAATCTGCTTGCATTGTGATTAGATGTCATTAATTTCTAAGTGAAAATTTCTCATTTTAGTATTGACTATTGCAATCTATATCTACTCTTATCTACCCTTATTAATAAAAGGGGAACTAATTGCTTGCATGAGAACAACCAATCAAAATACAACAAAAATAAAATCAAAATAAAAGTATAATTAATGTATATCTTTAAAATAAATTCATCTATAACTTATTATGTGATTATCATTTAAGTTGTGATACAAAAGATTTTATCTCTAAAACATATTTAATTATCATCTATCTCATTATTTAATAAGAAAAAATGAAATTTTAATTTTAAAATTTAAATCTATCTCTCAAGACACCCATGTCAAGTTCACATCTACTCTAGGGACCTAAAGGCTGGGCTCTAATGAAAAGTAGGAGATTTGAATAATTAAAATATAATAAAAACAAAAGTAAGGTAATTCATTATAACATAAACTTAGTTGACCTCTGATGAAGACATTCAACTAATCAAAATAAAACATAATAAAAAATAAATTATATGATTATTGTTTATCTCGTTGAGTTAAATTTATCTTTAAAATATAAATTTATTTTTGAGATATTAAATTATATCTATGACTATTATTAGCAAAACCTCAATAACAAATCTCCCATGGACTAAATATAAAATTAAAGAGATTAGTCACAATCTTCATAGCAAATTATTCTACCTTGATTGGTATGTTGTTGCATACTAATATGTTGATCATTACAAAGTAATAAATGATAGATGTAGTTGCCATTATGTATAAGAATTATCATGCAAAGAAAATGTGCTATGCGATCTAAGTGTAAATTTATGGTCCTAATCATCTATATATCTTTATAAAATTGTTAACCAAAGTTGAATATCTATGACTATAATAATTTCTATAAATATATCGGATTTCATTCAATAAGTATTAAATATGAGACTAATTATAAGGGTGAGTATGACTACTCATAGATTTCATAGACTTGGCTCAAGTGCAACATGATGAACTTAACTTATCCGTTCAACATTAACTAAATTGAAGATCAAAAGAGGTATTACATATAGGGGTAAATTGAAAACTTTCATAAACCACACACCTTAAAAAATTTGGCCCTCAAAATTAATAAACATGGCTTGTGATATAGCTTGTTATCGTAGCCTAGCCTACATCCTACGTGGCCCAAGGTGAGTGATCTACCTTATGTCCCTAGTTTAGCCCATCATCTAAAATAGTCCTGATTTAGGTCTAATATTATATATAATGACTTGGCTTATGCACAATATGGGCTTAAGTCATCTCTTCAATAGTTACTAACCAAGTTGAAGATAAATAGATATATTCCTATTAATATATGGAATCTTAGCTCTAGAGGTATTGGATACTAAATTAATTAAGTTAAGGGCTATTACAGTAACACAAATTAAACTGAATTTTCAGCAAAATTGAACCAAACCAGTACAAATATTAATCTTTCATTCTAAATAATCGAAATTTTAGATGTGTGAAAAGAATGCCAAAATCTAGAATTGAATATTTACTATTTAAAATTGAAATCTAATTATAAAAGCATAGTTTGATATTCAATTAAAATTATAAAAATAAATTGTATTTTTTTAAATTTTATTCAAAATGAAATTTTAAAATGATTTTTGGATCTACTTCAAATAAGAATTTCCTGATTCATAAATGGCTTAAAATGTTAATTAGGATTGAACAATTAAGTTGAATATTTTCCAAATATTGAAAAATTTTTAATCTAATTTTAAACTAATTTTTAATGATTTTTTTATTATACTGATTTCATTCCTGAATTGGATTTTAACTTCAAAATAGAATTTGTAAGTTAACTCTCTATTTAATTGTTTACTTTGAAATATAATTCCCAACACTGAAAAAGAACAATGCCAAGAAACACATGTAAGAAGATCAAATTAGTAAGAATAAAAAAACAATCTTTATTAGTTGAATAATTATTGATAAAAAATAATTAAAATGTTGTTATCAATTATATAAAATTAAAAAAATTAACGCTCTTATTTAAATTATTTTTATTTTTAGAATTGAATTTCACTTATAAACAAGATTTGATTTTAAATTGGATTATTTTATGTAAATGTTCTGGTATTAAATAAGATATGGCTTTAATTTTGCTTCTAGTTCCAAGTTAAATATCAATATTTAATTTGAATTTATGCATCTGCAATGAAACAAATTTATAATTAGTTATAATAAAGTAGTTGATAAATAAATAGTTTCTATATTGATTGATGAATAGTAAGTATTCATTAGTGTCAAACAATATATCAGTTTGGGTTTAGACATAGTCAATAAACTATTAATTAACCAATCAAAACTGGTTCATAGTTAATAATATGTTAGTAGTCAAATCATGCTCCGGGTTTTGAAGGGAAGCGAGAAAGCTAAGTATTGATGAATGGTTAGAAAATTATTCCAATTGACTCGAAGAAGACTCAGGTATTCTCTTTTGTGCTCTTATAAATTATCATCTCATTGTCGTGCTGATAATTCAACTATTTTTTCAAATTTAAAATTTTTATATTTTTAGAATTGGATTTCACTTTTAAAAAGATTCAATTTTAAATTGGATTATTTTATGTAAATATTGTGCTCATGAAAAGGGTATCGCATTAATTTTGGTTCCATTTGTGAGTTATCAATATTTCAATTTGAATTTAAGTATATAAATTTTAATTAATTTATAATTTGAACTTTGGGGGGAGCGAGAAACTCATGCTTGTTTAGACACGTAGTTCATAAGTAGTTGGAAATTAATCCAATTGACTTGAAGAAGACTGATATTCTCTTGTGTGCTCTTATAAATTATCATCTAATTGATTTTCTCTTCAAATTGTTCGTGCAATTCATACATATTAAGATGAAGCTTCTCCTTCCTCTTCAAATTATTCTCTTCTTCTTCTTTCTATCATCCAAATTTGCCATCTCACTCACTTCAAATGCTACAGATCGGTTTGCCCTGCTTGCTATAAAAGATCAAATCACCTCCGACCCAACTGGAGCCCTGGCATCCTGGAACGATTCTTTGCATTTCTGCAATTGGAAGGGAGTCTCGTGCTGCTCGTCGACACCGGCGTGTCATTGGGTTGGAGATCTGCAGGTCCTTCTATTTGAGTGGGACACTCTCGCCTTATATTGGCAATCTGAGCTTTCTTAGATACATCAACCTTAAAATGAACAACCTACAAGGAGCGATCCCAAGTGAGATTGGTCATCTATATCGGCTGCATAGATTGGACCTAAGCTTCAATTCATTTAGTGGAGAGATCCCTCTCAATCTTACAAATTGTCTTTCTCTTGAAGAAATGGATTTGAGAATTAACAACATAACAGGGAAAATCCCTAGTGAGATTGGTCGTCTATATCAGCTGCGTAGATTGGTCCTACGATTCAATTCATTTACTGGAGAGATCCCTCTCAATATTACAAATTGTCTTTCTCTTGAAGAAATGGATTTGGGCGTTAACAAAATAGCACGGAAAATCCCAAATCAGTTGGGTTCCTTGTCAAGTCTCAAGGAACTCCATCTTCAGGGAAACCAACTCACAGGAAGTATTCATTCGTCACTTGGAAACTTGTCGAGGCTCAAGGAACTCAATCTTCAAAGAAACCAACTCACAGGAAGTATTCCTTCATCACTTGGAAACCTCTCTTCTCTTACTTCGCTTGATCTAAGTTCTAACACTCTTAGTGGGACACTTCCCATTGAGCTTGGCCATCTCAAGAGCTTAGCAATTTTTGATGTGATGTCAAATCAAATATCTGGCACCATTCCAGATTCAATTTACAACCTTTCAACCGTGAAGGACTTTGTAATAGGCCAAAACAAGCTGTCAGGGAAGCTTCCAACAAACCTTGGCATGCAGCTGCTCCCTAATCTGGAATTCTTTCATGGAGATTCAAATAAACTAGGAGGGCACATCCCAGTTTCTCTCGCTAATGCATCCAACCTTGCTGATCTTTCATTGTCCCACAACGAATTCAGAGGATTCGTACCAAATTTCATGGGATGTAACAACAAGCAGGGCCTATTGTACTTAGATTTGACATCCAACCAACTGGGGAGTGGGGACACGAATGATGACATGAACCAATTCATTCCTTCTCTTGCCAATTGCTCTCGTAACCTGCAAGTACTAGCCCTTGGTGACAATCAACTCTCAGGAGGCATTCCTGATGAAATTGGGAAACTTAACAACCTTTGGGTACTACACTTGACTGGTAACAAAATCACTGGAAAGATTCCACCAGCTTTGTGCAATATTGCTCCATTGGAGAAACTCTACCTGGGAAGCAACCAACTGGTGGGTGCAATTCCAGAATGTCTTGGAGATACTTTGAATCTTACCCATTTAGACCTCTCTCAAAACAAGCTATTAGGAGGAGACATGGCATAGGAATACGCCGTCATTATGCCAGATGCATGCAGATCCCCAAGCTTGGATTATGTTGTATGTATATAGTTATTATATATACAGCTGAAATTAAATGTATCTTTTCTCATCAAAGCTCAAATTAAATGCCCTTTATCTTATAAATTAATCCAATTGACTGCAGGAAGACTCCGATATTCTCTTGTGTGCTCGTATAAATTATCATCTCATTGCCCTGTTCATGCACTTGACATATGAAGATGAAGCTTCTCCTTGCTCTTCAAATTATTCAAGTTGCCATAATGGTTCAAGTCAAGCTCGTGTTTTGCGGTTGGAAAATTAATCCAATTGACTCGTCTTTCATGAGTGGTTGGAAAATTAATCCAATTGACTTGAAGAACACTCAGATATTCTCGTGTGCTCTTAAAAATTATCATCTCATTGCCCTTCTTATAAATTATCATCCAATTGATTTGCTCTTCAAATTGTTCATCCAATTCATAGATATTAAGATGAAGCTTCTCCTTCCTCTTCAAATTATTCTCTTCTTCCTCTTTCTATCATCCAAATTTGCCATCTCATGCACTTCAAATGCTACAGATCACTTTGCCCTTCTTGCTATAAAAGATCAAATCACCTCCGACCCATATGGAGCCCTGGCATCCCGGAACGATTCTCTGCATTTCTGCGATTGGAAGGGAGTCTTGTGTGGTCGTCGACACTGGCGTGTCATGGGGTTAGAATTCTGGTCCTTCAATTTGAGTGGGACACTATCGCCTTATATTGGTTATCATAGCCTGTAAACCCTATTAAAATATGTCAGCATCTGATTTTCTAAAACTTACATACCTCTCATTGATTAAGAAATTTTGTCCACCAAAACAACGCGGTGCCAGGTTGCCATTGACGTGAGTCAAGTCATGGTGCTTTGATGCCGACTAGGCAGTGGTCCCCTTGGTAGAAAATCTCAAACATCTGATGTCTCCAATGGACTAAATAAAAAAACTCAACTTAAAGATGGATTTTTTAAGGTTTTTTAAATTGATTACATCTTCAAATTCGATTTTAACTTAAAGATGAAATTTGTAAATCAACTTTATATTTAAAATGGATTTTAATTTGAAATAAAAACTCAATTATTTTTTTCAAATTTACAATTTTTAGAATTGGATTTCACTTTTATAGAAGATTCAATTTTAAATTGGATAATTTTATTTAAATATTGTATTTTTAAATAGGATGTCTCATTAATTTTGGTTCCAGTGTTGAGTTAACAAGTCAATCTTTTAATTTGAATTTAAGTATTTAAAATTCAATTAATATTTATTTTTGAATTTTGATTTTTGAATTGATTGAAAATCTATATTATTAATTAGTTATAGTAAAGTAGTTGATAAATAAATAGTCTGTATATGATTGATGAATATAGAATCTCAATAGTTAATTATTAGTTTACAATTAGAAAAATGATCTTTAGTCAATAAACTATTAGTAGTCAAATCATGCTGCGTGTTTTGGGGGAGCGTGAAAGTCACGCTTCTTTAGACACGTCGTTCATGAGTGGTTGGAAATTAATCCAATTGACTAGACGAAGACTGATATTCTCTTGTGTGCTCTTATAGATCATCATCTCAATGCCCTGTTTGCGCAATTCATACATATTAAGATGAAGCCTCCGTGTTTTGCGGTTGGAAAATTAATCCAACTAACTCGTCTTTTATGAATGGTTGGAAAATTAATCCAATTGACTTGAAGAAGATTCTGATATTCTCTTGTGTGCTCATTGTCATGTTCACGCAATTCATACATATTAAAGGTTGTAATTGACTTGAGTCAAGTCATGATGTGGACCTACACTAGGGGACGAAATTTAGACATGATGTCATTCTAAACTCCTTTGGACAGGTCGTTCATGAATGGACAGAAAATTAATCCAATTGACTCGAAGAAGACTCTGAGCGATATTCTCGTGTGCTCTTATAAATTATCATCTCATTGCCCTTATTATAAATTATCATCCAATTGATTTGCTCTTCAAATTTAATTGAGCGGCGTGTCATAGGGTTGAACTTCCGGTCCTTCAATTTGAGGGAACACACCCCCTTATATTAGTAGTCTGAGCTTTCTTAGATACATCAACCTTGAAATGAACAACCTGCAAAGAGCGATCCCAAGGTAAACTTAATCCAAATGATTTGAAGAAGACTCTGATATTCTCTTCTCTGCTCTTATAAGTTATCATCTCATTTCTCAGTACATGCAATTGACACATATTAAGATGAAGCTTCTCTTGCTCTTCAAATTATTTCTTCTATCTTCTTCTATCATCCAAATTTGCCATCTCACTCACTGCAAAGCTACAGATCCGTTTGCCCTTCTTGCTATAAAACAGCAAATCACCTCCGACCCAAATAGAGCACTGACATCCTGACATAATTAGGTAAACAGATCTTTCCTGTGACATAATTACTGAGTTGAATCTGACCGCATTGTTTCCACCTCTGCTTGTTGATCTCACTCAAAATGCGGCCGTATTACGGATGCAAGGAACTTGTTTG
>JAURVB010009928.1:0-68663 GCA_033002965.1 Piper betle | reverse complement strand
GAGGATATCTGGCGACAACCTGCTTTAAAAGAACAACGTCAGTGTGTAAAGCCTCTATGATATCCCGGAACTCCTCCAACAGTCCCGCCGTTGCTTCATCCTTGCTACGGCTGGTCCCGGGTATGTCGCTCACCCGAGAACTCAAGTCCTTCATCCCTTCCGTTAAGGACTGTAGCTGCTCGAAGATGGTTCGCCCATCGTCGCTACTGGTTGGACCGCCCACCAGCACCTCCAGCCGTGTCACGCGCTCCTGTGTGTCCATCTCTTGGTACCTGCTTACTGGCAAAGTGTGGAGACTTTCCTCTGAAAGTAGAATCGTGCCTCGCAAAGCCTTCGGCTTTCACCGAACTCCGAGCTCTGATACCTCTGTCACAGGGGTCAGTTTAGGGGATAAATTTTTCGCCCAAACTGCCACTGTGCGGCGTGTTTCCCTCCTTGGAAACACCAGCCAACACCACCTCCGCACCCCAACGTGCTGTGGTGCACAGCGGCCTCGGACCGCACGCCTGCAAGTATCGCACGCACCCAGTCCCGGTACCGCGCCCAGCTACCAACGCATGCGTACCGTAACCAGGTTACCAGCCCCTGTACCGAACACACACACCGATCACCAAGTTGCAAGTGATTACACGCCCCACGTACCGAGTACCCTGCTCGGTGCCCCTAGACCACGGAATCACTGGTCTAGACCACGATGCACAAACATGACGGATACATCACACCAATTACAGGATAAATCCCAACCTCTATTCTTACAACGTGAATACAGGATATACACAGGTAATCCCTCTAGACTACCCGCCGGTCATGGACATGCAAACCCCACGACCGTGCCTCTCGACCCTCACTCGACAGGACTTCACCCAACCCTCGGCTCACCGCGCAGGGTTGCCGAACAACAGGTGTGTGAGCCTTGACCCTAAAGGCGGACGACGACTACCCCGGTAATCCCCCTTGGTGTTCCAGACCCTCCTCGGCCTGATTGCAGTAACCCCAAGGCGTCCCCTTGCCCGACCAAGTTTCACTCCCCACTGAGATCACTCACACACTCAACTCTCTTTTGTTGTTCTGATTTCTACACAAGGATGGCATCTCCTTATATAGACCTTCCGGACTAGTGGGCACCACGTCCTCAGCATGCATCCTCACCGTCCAATCCACGATCAACGGTCCTCATGCTCCAAGCCTTATCATCACGGATAAATGCTCGGTAGGTTGGTCAACACTCAGATAGCACCGGCCACCCGACTTGGACGCGGGAATGCTAGGGACAACCGCCAAACCCTAGCTCTCGACCGTCCCACGAGCTAAACCCCGTAACAGTAGGGATGCATATCCTTATTGTATGGAGCATACTAAGGCATTCACTCTTACGTGTAGTGGTAAACGGTCTACCTATAAGCCATCAATATTGTCGACAAAAGAACCAATTTTTGAAAGATCAAATTGAAAATGATCCACTTGCATCTAGATTGTTGGAGAGGAGATGAAAATGGGTGTTGACTAGCTTCCAAATGTTACATTTGATTTTCAAAATTATTCTATAAAGATACCATGCTTTGGAAAAGACCATAATTGGACAAAAAGAAGCATATTTTCGGAGCTACCACATTGGCATACCTTGTTAATAAGGCATAATTTAGATCTAATGGACATTGAACGTAATCTTTGAGAACTTTTTCAATATGGTCTTGGATATTAAAGGGAAAATAGAAGATAACCTCAAAGGAAGAGTTGGCCTTAGTGAGATTTGTGACAAACAAGATTTAAATTTGTTAGAAGTGAATGGTAGAATGATCAAACCAAAAGCAGCATGTGTCCTGAACAAGCAACAAATTAGGAAAAAGTCAATTGTATTTGGTTTTGATTTAGCCAATTTTGTTAATATCAATGATTGTTGATTCAATGGTTTAAAAAGTCACGATTGTCACGCGTTCATGTAATGACTATTGGCAGTTGCATTCAGGGATTATTTTCCAAGTGTTGTATGGGATGCAATAACTTAAGTGTCTCATTTCTTTGGAGATATATCTTCCACCTCCATAAATGTTTCACATTGTGAGCATGTATTGTTAAAGCATTGTATAAATTGGAGAAGGTTTTCCTCTCAAGTGTTTTTAACTTGATGGAGCACTTGATTTTATCTTATGAGACAAGAGTGAATAGTCCACTGTAGTATATATGGATGTACTCGTTTGAGATTTTTTTAAAAAATCGTAAGAAAAATGTTATTAACAAGAACCAAGTGGAGGGTTCAATTTGTGAGGCATATATTATTGTAGAGATGACAACATTTTACTTTTTTATTTTGATCTATCTATCAAAACCAAATACAATCGTCCACATAGAAATGATGATGGTGGGGAGATAAATTTTGGTGGCCATCTTTTAATTTTCACAAATGTCAGACATCTACTAGGTCGAAAAGGTAGTATGTCAAGGATGACGTCTGATGATGAATTAATGATAATACATATATATGTTCTTCATAACTATGAAGAAATACAACCTTACATTGAAGGGCCTATGCGGAATAGAGCTAAATACAAATAACTTAGAAAATAAGTTAGATTCCTAAAATACTTAGACTCTTCTAACAATTGTAAGTGGACAAGAGCTGAAATGACTTATGCACAAAAAAGATTACCAACAAGCACAAATAAATGACTATCAACAAGGCAATAAACAATATATTGAACCCAATTAAATTAGGTGGTTTGTGAATCAACATAAGTTTAAAATCACAAAGTTACTTGTGTTGGTGTACTTGTCAAATAATACAAGTAAGAAGGTGACCTTGACCTTAATTCATTTCATTCTACAAAGTGAATAAGTTAAACACAAGAATTAAGTTAAGTTTGCAAACAAGCGAATCAAATAAAAACAATGCACACAAAGATAGAATGTAAGAGAGAACACATAAGAATTTTTAAAATGGTTCCTAACTAGTACTCTTCTCTTCTATCCCACTAAGTTCTTTGGTTGGGTACATCTTCTTAACTTCACTATAACAATAACTTGTAGACCTACGTACAACTACAACACCTCTTTCACAAGAACCAAGTGCCAACAAATCTTGCACTTATAAATCCTCATTCTCAAGCACCCTCTAAGTGAAAAGGACGTTTGCACTCCTAAACCCTTAGGAGCCGGCAATAAGCTTTCCTTCACAAGCACCAAGTGCAAAGGAACATTGCAAGCTACATGCCTTTTATCTCATGCACCTCCTAAGTGCCAAGGATTTTTGCAACCAGCTCCAAACACCCTTGGAGCAACCACTACTTGAAGTTAAGCCTCCTTCCACAAGCTCACACTTTGAGCTAAAGCAATTCTTTATCCAAGCACCATCCTTCTTTATGCTAAGTTCTCACCCTCAACACTTTGAGAGTTTACAAATCATGTTCAAAAACACATGAGCAAAGCCTGAAACAATCCTCTCTCTTGGGATTGCACAATTAAAGCTTAGGAATATAAGCTCATAAGTAAGGCCAGTCCTGGCACAACCTTGAGCTTCCTAAATAGGCAAGTGAATTCTAGGGTTTAACATCATACAAGGTGTTCAAAGCACACTTCATAAGTTTCCAACACTTCTCCCAAAATAGTAGATGTTGGGATTCAAATCCCCTAGTTTTTTCAAATAAATAGTTGTTGGCAACTTTTCATAACGATCAGTTGCCAAACGACTGGTTGAACATTATGCTAGCGTTCTCTTAAACTAGCCACATCCACTTTAGCTACCAAACCCATGACTGAAGGTCTATCAATCATTGTCCTTCCAGCTTCATAAAACTTCTGTTATCTACAAAACTTACGATCAATTGCCAAAGCTCTATTGAAGGTTCCACATGCCTTGTTGTCCTTTTACCATATCAACACAAGGGTTGTCCATACTCACTTTGGCTACCAAACTTTCAATTGAGAGCTTGATGTCTGACACTTCAATGCTCCTAACCAAACTGTAGTTCTTTCGTTGTTGAACCATGTATCGAAGATTAGCCGAATGTTGGATCATCTTCTTCCTTAGCCTGCACCCCATGTCTTTGGTTGTCAAAGTCATGACTGAAAGATAGATGATACATGAAGCCTTCTTCATTCCTCCAAGCATTTGCATCTTTAGTTGCCAAAGGTCTTCTATACAACATTGAGACTTATTTTTCACTTGAAGTCTTAATGATGCATAAGCTCTTATGAAGCAAGATTTAACACTTCCATCGATACATTTTGATGAAGTCAACTCCAATATATCGTGAACTCTCTAAGTGCATGGTGTTAATTCTAATGAAGCATTCCTTAAGCTTGCCTTTGAGATCTTTAACTTATTATATTTTCAAGCTCTAGTCTTTTAGTCCTTCTATCTTCATTGCTATATCCCCACAAAAAGGTTAGTCCACAATAATGCAAGTTGTCATGAGAGAATGCTTATATTATGATATATGTATAATGCAACCTATATCCAATAAGAACTTGGCATCTTAGAATAATTTAATCATTTTCATCACTTACTTACAATATTAAGCCAACGAGAAGACTATATTCTAAAGCCTTATATCTCACCCTACATATTAGCACACTCCACTTAGATATGTACCAATTGCAACATATTCACTCTCCCCTTAGGTCATCTAAAAAGAAATTCATTACAAGGGAAAGAGTTAAATAAATATGTCTTGCACTCATCAACTCCTCCATGTCCAACATTCTTGTATAGTTTATATCTAGGATGATAATCATCAAAACATACACCCAATAGTTTCACCCATTTTGATGATTAATCATCTTTAAAACTATTTTTGTAATAAAGTTGGTTCTTCAATCTTCCCTATATTGATGTTAACAATACATCAAATTATCTTCAATTGTCCTCTCCTCCAAGTCCACCTTGATCTCATTCAATGATGTTATAGCAAATAGGCTATGAAGAATACCAAGTAAGCATAGAGAGAATATGAATGGATGGTGAAAAACTAGTAGAGGATATTGATTAGTAATGGGAGGTGGCTAAGTTAGAGGCAACATCGATCCGACAAAGGTGGGGTGCTTGAATAGGGTTAGGATTTTTACATTTTTAATTCATTCGGCAACAGAGCTATCAACCGAACATCAACCGATCGTGGGGAATCCTAAATATGAGCACAAATTTTAGCTTTCACACACCTAAACTCTATTTTGTGGATGTTTACAGTTGTTGGGATTAACTATTCTCAAGTCAAAAATATCTTTTTAAGAGTGTTGCTGCATTGATTTTCAAAAATCAAGTGAAGATACATGCATGTTTGAGTTTCAAAAAACATTATCAAGCAAGTGGTTTTGGTCAACTATTTTGAAAAGCTTGATGATTAATTTTACTCTTAATTTTTCCTTTTGAAAATCATTTTTCAATTCAAAAGACTAAGGGATAAAGGGATCAAAACCAAATTTCAATTTATTCTTAGAAGCAAGCTTTTTGAAATAGTTTTACCTATTAATAAATAGCATGAGGCCCTTGGAACATGTATTGGTCTTGATATCTTTTGACACTTTGTAGCTTTTTACCATAGGACCCTTTTCAATGTATTAGTACTAGCTTGAAGATCCTTTAAAAGTTGAAACATAGTGGCTAATCTTGTTTGAACCCTTTCTTGGCTTGTTAACACCCTTTCTTCCTTCTTTCTTCATCTTGATAGCATGTGAGATCTTCAAAGCCTTGTCTTGATCCTTGGTGATAGTTTTTCAATCAAACTTTGAACACACTAATCTTTGGACAAGTTGACTTTTCTACTTTAGCATTAATCCTTTTCTTAGAAGATTTCCATACTTTATTAGCAATAGCGTCTTTCATCTTGCACATTAGAGAGTTCTTTTTCCTACAAGAATGATAAGATGGAGATGTAGACATAGATGGTTGCATGAAAGGGTTTCCCTTGAGTGAAGAATCCCCATTTTGTGATCAAGCCATATGAGGAACATTGAGGGTTTTGCCCACATTTATGAGCAAGTCATTCCTTTCCTTGAGAAAGCTTGTGTGTTCTTTTTGCCTTGCAATTTTCTCTCTTAAACTTGTATTGATTCTCCTTTTCTTTTGGTGTTAGGCAACTTCATTCTCCATAAAAATCAATATTTGCTTTAGTGCCTCCTAGTACAAGTTGACCTTCTTGAGTGAATCATTGAGCTCCAAACTCGTTTTTGGCCATCTTGATTGATTATTTAGACAGTTCTTCAAAGGTCTCTTGGAGTTCTTCTAATTCTTCCCTTGGGTAGGTTGAAGATAAGTTTTCCATCTTGACAAACCAAAGTTCTAATACAAATTGAAGGTGTCCCTGTGGAAGGGAGCAAACTCTATTTAGCATCACTATGGCTACTAACTTGAACACCTACAAGTAACATGAAGATCTCTTTACAATCACCGAGTGCCAAGGAATCTTGTATTTACAAACCCTCCTTCTCAAACACCCTCCAAGTGCCAACGAAGCTGGCACTCCAACCCCTTACGAGCCTCTACCAAGCTTTCCATTACAAGCACCATGTGCCAATGAACTTTGTTAGCTATGAGCCCTCCTTTCCAAGCACCTACTAAGTGCCAAGGAGTCTTATCACTAGCTCCAAATACACTTTGAGTAACCACCACTCGAAGCTAAGCCTCCTTATAGAAGCTCAAACCATGAGCCAAATGAGTCATCTATGCAAGCACCCTCCTTCTCTAGGTTAAGTTCTCACACATACTTTCAACACCTTGAGAGTTTAAAAATCATAATTAAATACACTTAAGTCAAGCCTCACACAATCCCCTTAGAATCAAAGCATATCAATATAACCTAATAAGTTAAATAAATTTTTACACAAACTTGAACTTCATAAATTGCCAAGAGATTTGAATGGGTCGTTCAAGTCTAAGACATCATCAAAATCTAAAATGCAACCAGAAATGTATGTAGCGTGTAACACAATTTTAGACCAATCCTTATGAAGCAAGCACAGAAGATTAGCTTCTCCACTTTAGCTCCTTAGCTTCAAGAAATCTCCTCAACACTTAGAGAAAGTCAACAGCCAAGTGAGCTTCAGAAGAAACTTTAGCAAACAGAAAT
This sequence comes from Piper betle, assembly GCA_033002965.1. NCBI lineage: Eukaryota > Viridiplantae > Streptophyta > Magnoliopsida > Piperales > Piperaceae > Piper > Piper betle. The sequence continues at coordinate 61,602 of JAURVB010009928.1, read as the reverse complement.
GTTAGTATTTTCATCAATCTAAAACAAAATCCTAAAACTCATGACATGACAAAAATAATCTAAATACTCCCCCTACATTTATTATCACACTCTCCCTACATTCGGTAATTCCTAAAATATTATTTCTCCCAAATTTTCATCCTAAAGACACTAATTACATGAGAAAAATATAAACACTGGTTTTGTCGAGGAGTGTCATCTTGATTGTAAGCAAAGTGCTACCCTTTCAAAGGGGCGAAATAAGCAGCAGAGAAATCGTGAATCAATTTTTCTTGGTTCATTTCCATCCAAACCAGTTGATCATCAAAATTACCATTTTAGTTATTCATCACCCCGAATTGCTCACCAAAACTCATCATTTGAGCATCCATATAATACAATCAAGTATTTAGCCGAGCAAAGTGATCATTTAAGATATCAGGCTCATTCAGCTAAGATGGAATCTCTTCGGCTATAAGAATCCAAATCTGAATCCCTAATTTCATCAATTGCTTCTAAGGCTTCATTAAGTTCCCTTTTCCACTGATCATCTTCATCCTCATTAGTATTATCAGGAGAATTAGGCATGATCCGAGATCTTTTGTGGCTTCTGTTAGCTAACCGAGGCTCAATTGGTGCAATGTTCACTATTTGAACTAATACCTCTCCACAAAATTGGTTGAGTCCTCTACATTTCTTCAAGAAAATGGCAGTTAGCATGATAATATATGGCAATCTAGATCTTTCTAGATTCTTGCACCTAAATATATGATTAAGAATCAAAATCGGAAGGTTAATTTGCCTTCACTTGGCAAATATCCACAACACAAACGTCAAAACAGCTAACATCATTTAGATGTTCTCCTTTGGGTAGCACATTGGTCATCACAGTTTGGCAAAATGTGTAAGCAATGGGTGTGAGATCTCTTGAATTCACCGGATTCTTGTACCTCACTCCAGATTTCAGCATACTTCCATTGAGATCGGCAACAGGAATGTATCTCCGAAAGAGCACATTCGATGTGACATTTTTTAAATAAGTGATGTCCCCTTCGTTTGGAACTCCTAAAAGTTCTAAAATATCATCGACAAAAATTTTGAATTGGCATCCATTCACCAAACCTTGCACACAAGTTAGATTTGGCAGGTTCATTGAATGATGAAATTCGGCAGCCAAGATCATGACAACTCTCAGTTCTTGACAAGCAAAAGCCGTAAACCATCCTTTTACCTCTAGTGACCTGAGAAATCCAACAACAAACTTAAAATCTTGAATTTCTAATGCTTGCTCACAAATGCCACTTTAGACAGTAAAACTAACAAAGGATAAGCTCTTCATATCTTGTGGATAGTTGTCAATTGAACTTAATTCTCCACCAACCATTTTTCCTTTTGGTCATGAACTTGAGCTACCATCATACCTCTGAGATGGTTCAGCTCCACAAGATATCATAAGATACATAAGCACAAACAACAATCCAAAAGCCATCGTGGTTGATTACAAATAGAAATTGGTTAAATTGGTTTTGGAATGGAAGCTTCAAATGAAAAAGATCTAAAATTGACCAAATAAAAAACATCGAGTCCTCAATGAATCAATTTAAGCAACCTCATAACACTAAATAAATTAATTGAGAAGATTTAATAAAGCTGATTGATCCTTGAAACACAAATCCTCAAATTCATTTTCCAACGAAATTACAAACTTCGACCAACTCCAAGAAATCTCCAAGGCACCAAACTTAGAACGAAAAATAATCAAGCCAACACTGTTTTCGGCAATGTGCAATGTCTAATTGCTCCGATTAACCTTCAATAATGCTCCGATTGCATTCAATATTCAGTGGAAACAAACTTTAGTGTCAAGTCCCCTTCTTCCAAAGTGAATAAGAAGAGAGAGACGGTTGGTACCCCAAGGTGGTTCTGTCCGAATCATATTTTCACCCAAAATTATTTAATGTCATTACTCGTAAGTTCATTAGTCAGAATGTTTGTGACCAAATTATATTTTGGAAGCATCGAATTGCTTTGAAATCTAGTTTGGATTGTGTTCATAATGTTCCATCATTGTGGATAATTGATCAAGGTATGATAAAATTTCGATTAAACTAAAATAATCAATAAATTGGTCAATTAATCAATCCAATTTTCAATTTTATTTATTTACCTAAAATCATAGAATTTTGAAATAAATAAAATTACCCATAAGAAATATATGTGCTTGTAAGAATATATCCTTTAGGCACCAATTTCATTGTCATATTCCACCAATAGCTTTCCTGTCTATTTAGCCTTTACATATCCTTTCTTTCCACAAAAGTTGCATGTGATCCCTTCCGGATTAGAATGTTGATGCATAACTCTTCTAGAATTATGGTTTTAAAGTGTTGGCATGGTCGACTTCCCTTTCGCATGTTTCTTTCTAAAAGCTATTGTATTCCTCACTTAAGCTCCTTTCAACTTGCTTGCTGCAGCTACACTAGTACTAGAGGTAGAGGCTTTAACAAAAATGTTGAAATTATTAAAATTACCTTCACTTTTGTCTTCTCATAGGCCCAATTTGCATAATGGACTATTTTGCATAAGAAGCATATTTGAAAGCTTTTGTGATCCACCATGCATCTTGTGTACCTTAGCATTCCTTTGCTCAACTTGTTATGCAAACTCTTCATTTGCAGTGATTAAAATTAACCGATTTAGGTATTAAATACTCCCTATATTAGTTTAAATGCATATTTACATTATATATCATGTTTGGATGTTATTAGTATTTTTTATTAATTAATTAATTATTTATTTATTTACTCATGATTATTCATTTCTTGTTATTTATATCTTTGTTGACTAGGTTGAATGATTAGGTGACTAATTATTGTTATTGATAATGTATTTATTCATAGATATTATTTTTGTTCATGTTTATTTAATTAATAATCAATTAATTATTTTCTTAATCGTGTTATTATTTATACGTATTTCATCGTATGTTCGTAAATTCAATATTTATATTAATATTCTTCATGACAAATTAATATTAGTCATTTATTTATTTATTATTTATTATTAATAATGATGTATTAACTTATTAATTTTAGTCTTACTTATGTTTACTAAACTATATTTATTTATTTATTTACTTATCTATTTGTTTGCTTGCGTGTATGTTATTATTTATTTGTATTTAATTATGTATTCTTATATTGTATAACTATGATATTATTAATATTCATGATTAATGAGTATTAATTATTTATATATGTATATATTTACTAGCACGAATAAACACGAGTATATATGATATTTACTTGTACTTAGCGGTGTATTTATATAATATAATTGTATTATTATTTTATGATTAGAGTATTATTTATGTTCTTCTATTTATTATTTATCTAATTATCTATACCAGGCTTTTCCTTACTTATTATTTATTATTCTTATGTCTCAATTTGTGTGCCATGTGTTTAATTAGAAGTTTGTTAGCACTGTTTTCTTTATTAGAATGTATTGATGATATGAGCACACACCACAAGCATGCATCATATAGAAAGATAAATATTTTACTTCGCAATGGGTTTCAATGTAGGTTATGCAGTCTGAGCTCGCTCGTAGATGTGTCGATGCACTTGGAGCTTTGACCACAAGTCCGTAGGACTCTTCTTTTATTTGATCTGTGCTTGACTCCCTGCTTGTCGAGTTTAATCGTGCTTTAGACATAGAACCACATCGGTGTTATTTTATTGGATCCCTCTGATGTCGGGTTATTTAGTCGTATTTTCTACACATGTTTAATAAAAATACAAGGATGAGAACCCTTGTTGGTTTTCGAACTTAAGCTCCAGAAATATATGATGCAAGCCTCTTCCCTAAATCTATTATATAAGTATGCACATTTTTACGAATTTCACAAATTAGAGAGTGAGTGGTATGGAAATATGCATGGACCGTACTAGTACTCCTTCAAACCCTGAGGTAGTGCGGTGTATGAGGGTATTGTATAACGTAGCACATTTCTGAAATTTATAGCACTAACTTAACCATTCCTTTTGCCACTTGAGTACCATGGCAGGTATAATATGAAGGATGTGAGGGCGTAAGTATTGTATGTATGAATATGAATGTTAGTCATGCATGTGCACCGGCATTTGTTTAAGTATGTTTGCTTACGACCCAGTGTAAGGCAATTCTAAAGTTTCATAAGATTTCGTGGGTAATGGAATACCCATTTGCCACTTTGTACTAGTTATTTTTCAGATGAGTAACACTCATTACTGACGTTTTTCCATATAATATATGTAGGTCTTGCAAATCCTTAGTCGACTTTGGTAGGAAGACAGGATAAATACTACACACTCTTGAGCTCAGCGTAATTATTTTCATTCTTACTTTTATTTATATTGGATGTGTTTTGACACATATTTAACAATGTCTTCCATCCTCATGATACCAAGCGGGTTGTTTCGATTTATTTTGATTGATTGAGTCTTACCGACCAACAACTTTAAACATTACTTGATTCAATCGTAATATTTTTTATTCGGTTCTTAGGTCAACCAAAATCGAGGTGTTACAGGTGTACTTGATGATGAAGGCTTAAATTCACACTTTGCTCAAGGTATGTAGAAGCTAGTTAAAGGCTCACTTATTATTGCTAAGGGGAAGAAGTTGTGTAGTATTTAAGAAGTTGTGTAGTATTTACAAGACTAGCACTAATCTAGTCCAAGGGAGGTTAATATTTTCTCAAATGACTCTACTATTGATTTGTGGCATGACTGTTTGGACCACATGAGTGAGAAAGGACTAGAAACTTTGAAGAAGTAAAATCTTCTACCCAAGATCATGATACCCCAATCAATCCTTGTGATCATTACCTTATAGGTAAGAAACATAAAGCTTCATTTGCAAGTTTAAGTACAAGAAAGATCAAATTACTTGAGTTGGTGAACACAGATGTGTGTGGTCCAATGGAGATAAAATCTCTCGGTTGCTCACTTCATGATTGATAATACTTCTAGGAAAGTATGAGTTTATGACATTAAGAAAAAGAGTAAGGTATTTGATCATTTCATGACTTTTCATGCAATAGTTGAAAGAAAAACTAGAAAGAAATACTTTAGAAGTGATAATGGTGGAAAATTTTGTTCAAAAGAGTTTGATGACTATTGCAGCCAACATGGGATTAGGCATGAAAAGATAGTTTCTCATTCCCCTCAACTCAATGGGAAGGCTGAGAGGATGAACCGAACAATTTCTGAGAGGACCAGATGCAAGTTGTCTTCAGCGAAGTTACCTAAGTAGTTTTGGGGTCTTTATTAACTAATTGTTATTTGAATAATAGGTATCCAACACATGCCCTAGATGGTGACAAAATGAAAAGAATGTAGTGTGGAAGGAAGGTGAATTAGACTCATTTGAGAGTGTTTAAGGCATTTGTATATGTGCCAAAGGAGTAAAGGTTTGCTAAAGCTATGGAGTGCATATTTATAATTTATGGAAATGATAGTTTTGGCTACAAACTTTGGAACCTGAAAAATAAGAAAATCATCTGAATTAGATATGTGGTATTTGTGAAGATCAAACCATTGATGATCTTTGGAGAGTTGAAGGTATTCAAGTCAAATCTTTGAAGAAGTATTAGAAATTAAAGGAACCATCAACATCAAATCAAGTTAAGGTTGTTGCTCAAGATGAGGAGGAACAAGAAAATAAAGTTCCTATTCCTATAGCTAGTAATAATGATGTAACAAATGAAAATATTATTAATAATAATATTGTTGATGATGTTGATCAACAGGAAATGAAGATTTATAATCAAGGGGAGAAACCTCAACCAAGAAAGTCAAGTAGAGTCTCAATTCCATCCACAAAGTATCCATCTTCAGAATATGCAACTTTCTCTACAAATGGAGAGCAAGAAAATTTTAGTGAAGTTGTAAGTCACAAGAAGAAGGACAAATGGATAAACGTCATGTAAGAGGAAATGAAATCTTTGCATAATAACCAAACTTATGAGTTGGTTGATCTTCCAAAGGGAAGAAGACTTTGAAGAATAAATGAGTCTTTTGAGTCAAGCATGAAGAAATTAGTTCACAGCCTAGGTAGAATGCAAGACTACTTGTAAAAGGCTTCGAACAAAAGAAAGCTATAGATTTCAATGAAAAATTTTCACCAATGGTTAAAATGTCTTCATTCGGGGTTGTTATAGCATTGGCTGCAAACATGAACTTGGTGGTGAAATAACATGAAGTGTATATGACCTTTCTACATGGAGATCATATGGAGCAACTTGAAGTTTTGAAGTCAAGGGAACAAACAAATGGTTTGCAAATTGAAGAAGAGCTTGTATGGTCTCAAGCAAGCTTCAAGGCAATGGTACAATAAATTGGACTCTTTTACGGAAGGTTATGGGTATAAAAAATCTGTTTTAGATCATTGTGTATTGATCAAGAATTTTGCTGATGATGACTTTATAATATTCTTGTTTTATGTTTATGACATGTTGATTGTTGGATAGGACATAGCCAAGATTACAAACTTGAAAAAGAGTTTGAGCAAATCCTCTACCATGAAGGATTTGAGATCAACCAAACACATCTTGGGCATGTCTATAAGGTGTGATAGAGAAGCAATCAAACTATGGCTATCACAAGATAACTACATTGAAAAATTATTTGATAAGTTCAACATGAAAAATGCAAATTCTATTCAAATAAAAAAAGAATGAATTAAATGAAACAATGAGTTTAGAAATGAAAAAGTTTCATATGCTTCTGTATTTGTGAATCTTATGTATGTTATAGCCTGCAAAAAACCAAATATAACATATGTTGTTGGAGTAGTCAGTTGACACTTATCTAATCCAAGCAAGGAGCATTGACGAAGGTTGAAGTGGTTATTAAGGTATCTGAGATGAACTTCCAAAGTGTGTTTATGTTTCAGAAATGGCAAACCAACATTGGAAGGTTATACTAATGTAGGCGTGGGAGGTGATCCTGACTTTAAAAAATCTACCTCTAGGTTTGTTGTTACTTTTACAGTTGTCTTAGCAGTCAAGGTTACAAAAGTATATTGCATTATCAACAATTAAAGTAGAATTTATTGCCACAACTGAAGCTTGTAAGGAGATGCTTTGTATAAAGAGATTTTTGAATGAAATTGGTGTGAAATAAGAAGAATATATTGTGCATTGTGATAGTAAGGGTACAATTCACTTGAGAAAAAATTCCCATTTTCATTCAGCAAGCAAGCATATTGATGTCTGCTATCATTGGATTAGAGACATGTTAGAAAATAAAATTTTGAAGTTATCCAAGATTCATTACCGAGAAAAATATTTCAAATATGATAACTAAATCTGTTCCTAAGGATAAGCAAATATTTTGTAGGAATAGTGCATGTATCGAAGGAGCTTCCCATACCATTTAGCCACTTCTCATGAGGTCACAAAGAGGAGGATTGTTGGAAATATTTCCCTCATATTTAGTAAATGGTGGTCCAAGTCTTAGAAAATGAAGGTCTAAGTTTTGAGAAGTGAAGGTCCAAGTTTTGGAAAAATAGATTGAATGCATTTGAAGTTGAAGATTCAACTAACATTGCTTATAAATACATATTTCTACATAGTAGTTAGACATTCGCATCAGCAAGTTCGAGAGTTAGCATCTGGTGATACCTAAGGGATTTTTGGAAGAAAACTACCATTGTCTATGTGGTAGCCTACATATTGAGTTCTATTTTGAATTGATAATTATTTCTCTAATTGATCTTTTGTCAATATCTTCTACATGTTATCCCAATTTGTCTTAATATTATTTACTATTTTATATTGTTTCTATTATCTTTATAAGAGTTTTTATTCTCTCTATAATTATTTTGTAATTGTACTTTTATAATCACAGTGGAATGATGGGGATAGGCTGATAGCCTCATAATTTTATTTTCTTCATTTTGAGGAATGTTTCCACGTTAAAAATTGTGTGTCTTAGACAATTATCTTGTTATACAGATGGGTGGATTTGAGATTAGGTCTACCCAATAATTACACTATTTAAGATTTAGTTATCATATCTCAAATCCAAGCCCTATATAAAATACAAATTCAAGATTTAGTTTCTCCAACCTCTCCCCAACAACTACACTATTTAATCGTCCTTTATATCATATAAAATATAACCCTAAACAAAAAACTAACCAAGACTTAGGCCATCCAGCCAAAAACTCTAAGCTGCCCCAAAATAATAATAATAGTAAAGTAAGGCCTGATCTAGTCGTTCATGAAACCACTTATGTGAAGTTTTACTTAGCATCTTACTATAAAATATCTTTAAATGAATAACTATTTAATGAAGGATTAATACTTTTGGCATGACTTCCTATAAATATATTTCATATAAAATTTCTATTTCTTTCAAATTAATCTAACCAAACGATTAGTAAATATTGTAATCACTTATATGAGAATAGCCAAGTGACACAAGACAATTAAGAAAAGAAAAGTAACGAAGCAGCTACTACCAAACATCTTCCATACTAAAATCACTTATCGGTATATCGTCTGCAACAAAATGAATACTAAATCGCAAAAGTAAAACCAATACTACTAGCTCGTGCTCCTAGCAATAAAATTACAAACAACTCTATTGTAGTTTATACAAGAACAATATCAAGATACAAACTTATTTATTTTATGCCATGAACATGATCATCGCAAAAAATAAAATAAAATAAAATCAGTGAACCGTGGGAACCTTGCCTACCAATCCAAGCCCAAGGATGTCTCCTTCGTTATCCAATGGCGGCAGATTCAAATCCAGGTGCAATCTGCCCACACCATTTATGGAGCTCTTTTGTTCCCAGCCGCAGAGAGGACAAGCCCAGTACGCTGCAACTCCAACCTGTGCCTTCTCATGTGCCCACCTAGCGCCTGCCCCATGCTAAACTCAGACCCACATATCGAGCACTCATGCACTTTCTGGAAATTTTTCAGACAGCCACGGACAGGCCCGCCGAGGCCGCGATCAACGTCGATATGTTTCGCCCTCTTGTGGCTAGCTCTGTGCCCTCCCAGAGCTTGAAACGATGGGAATTGACGGCTGCAGGTCTTGCACTCGAACACCCGCTCCGGCGACAATTGACGATCTTGACCAATCGGATCACAGTCCGCCATTTTTATGCCCTCAATCTCTTCAAAACTTTGGTCTGTTTCCTCTGGTACGATCAGACTGCGCTTCGTGCTGATCTAATATGTTCTTACAGTTAGCGAGGAGAAACCACTTTATATGTGTATAAATTGAGAGTGGCGGTGGCTACAATATTTATATGTAATAAGAAGTGTGGCTTATCAATTAATTTGTGCCTTACATGTCCAACTCTAAGTGCTTGCTTGGATGACTTAAACATTGGAGTATTGAGTGGTTTAGATAATTGGATCACTAGATATAGTATGAAACCGGTGAGGGCTGGTCCAAAGTGTACATAATACTAATGCGACGTTAGTTCCTAATTGTTAGTAGTGGAACAGCGTAGAGACTTGGGGGAAGGAAGTGCAGTTGCTGGGAAGGTTCGAGCAATAAAGAAATTAGAATTTGGCTCTGCTGTGGTCTAGAAAAAAGCAATTTGTTGCAAAGTAATTTTGAAATTGACTGCACTATGGTGTTGTTTTATACTCTTAGATTTGAAGTCAATATCAAACACATAAACAAGGGTAGAAGTTTGCTTGGTTGGGAAACCCAAGAACCGTTGGTTACACGTTGTTTTTGCGGTGAACGCGGTTTGGTCATGCACAACAGTCAAGACTAGCTAGTATCTGTCTATGCTTTAATTTTATTTTAAATTTTTTCCAAACGACCCATAGGCTTTCATATCGGAGACATCTAGATATCAATCGAGGGAAAACATTTAGTCACGCTCCAGTGATCCACTTATTGCGTCTCGATTAAATGTATAATTTTGGACTTAATAAGTGTGTCTCTTAAGCGGATAACGAGACTCTTTTTTGAAGATACCCACTTTATAACATAGTTTTTAAACTGTTTTTTAAGCCAAAAATAATCTGAGTCGAATACACTCTATAACTTGATCCTTAATCAAATTCATGGATGCCTCCGTTAATAGATTTTGTGATTAACTCTTTGAATAAAGTAAAACGATTACTAAAAAATAATAATCTTTTAATTGAATAAAATTAGAATAATATAAATAAATCATATATTTATTAATTTCAAATGTCAAAATAATAATCTAAACTAATTTTGTTAGAATGAGAAAATAATACAAGTAGTTTTGAGCGACTAATTATTCATTCAACTTTATACTGAACTGGGTTGAATCGGGGTCACGAATTTCAAAACAATGTTTTATAAGTAAAATTTTTATGGATAACAAGGTATTTATTAAGTTTGAAGATACCTAGTGGTGTGTGTAATGTAGGTAAGAAGGAGGAAAGGGAAGGTAGTTATGATAGTTGGAATGGGGAAGGGTAAAATAGTAATTGTATAATTTTGAATGTATATAAAAGGCGGGAAATGGGTGAATTGTGTAACTTTTGAATTACTGAATTGAATTTCGTTTCTTGATCAAGAAGCAATTCTTGTTCTTCTTCTCCACCAATTTCTTCCCAAAAACCTAAATCTCTTCTCGACTTGACTTGAACACTCGCTTTTCCTCTGTTTTGGATCCATCGATGGCCCCAACTAAGCAGAACAACAAGCATGGCAAGGGGAAGGAGATGATCCTCAGTCCAACTGAGCTAGATCATAACAAATTGGTATCAGAGCAGGAGGAGGGAAGAGGAGATTCGTCACCAAGATCCACGGAAATGGCTGAAATGAGGAAAGTCCAAGCTCAACTCTTATCTGTTTTTTCTGAAATGACTGCAAAATTTGATAGGTTACTGAATCTAGAATTGATACTGATGATAAAACTGATAATGGAATGAAAGATCGTGTAGAAATGCATACTCCTAGGATGTTTGGTGACAAAATCGTTGCAGATAGGGAAAAATCTCAGGCTCGACCATCAATTCCATAAAATGGTGAAAAGCTGTAGAACACAAATAGAATTGGGAATGATTGTAGCAGTTCGAGTGCTCAGGATGATTGTTTGAAGGGATCTAAAATGTCCTTTCCTAAGTATAATGGCACTAAGGATCCTATACCTTGGTTCAGCAGATGTGATAAGTATTTTAAGCTGCATAGAATTAAGGAACATCTCAAAGTGGATCTGGCCAGCTTCCATATGGAAGATGATGCACAAATATGGTTTGACATGTTCTAGGAACAACAAGGGGAGTTTGATTGGGATCAGCTGAAAGAGGCAATGAATCTACAGTTTGGACCTACTGAATATGATGATTTTTATGGAGATTTGACACGATTGAAGCAAGACACTTCTGTGAGAGAGTATACACTCACATTTAATAGGCTAGCCACTTGAGCTGGGAGTATGACAGAAAAACAAAAGATAAGCAGTTATACCTGTGGACTAAAAGATCAGCTACGTCTGGAGGTGAAATCGCAGAAGCCGACATCATTGCTTGATGCTCAAGGTTTGGCCAAACACTTTGAGCATAAGTTTGTTCGTGAGAATAGACAATTTGGAAAAATGATGAAATGGAGCATGGAAAGCAGTTCAATGGGGGGCAGGAAAAGTGAAGTTCCTATCAATGGTACTGGAGAAAAGGTGAACAATAAAAGCACTTACAATGACTCCTTGGGACAAAGAAAATCCACGATTAAACAGTTGCAAGAAAGGAAAGAATTGGGACTTTGTTTCAAATGTTATGAGAAATATACTATGGGACATAAGTGTAAACAATTATTCTGGATTGAAATGGTGCCTGATGAAGATGGATCAGATGAAGAGGGTAGTGAGGCTGAAAAATCTGAAGTGGTAGCAAATTCTTCCGTGCCTACTATATCCCTGAATGCCCTAACTGGAATGTCCACCTTGAACACCATGAGGATGTTGGGAAGAATAGGCGGACAACAGGTATCTATCCTCATTGATTTAAGAAGTTCTCATAATTTTTTGAATGAGAGGGTAGTGCAAAAATTAAACATACTAATTCAGAGTAGGGGCAGCATGAAGGTGCAAGTAGCCAATGGAGATCAAATGAGTTGTGGGGGAAAATGTTTAGGAATCACATTGGATTTACCAACACACAAGATAGTAACTGATTTTTTCGTGCTACAGCTAGAAGAATTCGATGTGGTGTTGGGAATACAGTGGCTGAAGACATTAGGATCCATCATTTGGAATTTTGAATCATTAACAATGTCATTCAAGGATAACCAAAAGAATGTTGAATTACAAGGATTGCACAGCCCTCGAGGGCAGATTTGTGACAAAAAGCAAATGAGACGTATTATAAAGAAGAGGAAGCATGGGATACTAATGAGTTTACAGCTGACTGACAATTCGATGGCAGAGCAACAAAGGAATGACTTATAGCAGGTACAATTGAAGCAGTTGAATCAAATGTTGCATAACTTTGAAGTTGTATTTCAAATACCAATAAAGCTACCTCCAAAAAGAATACAAGATCATAGAATCACATTGAAGGAAGGGACAGGACCAGTAGCTGTGAAACCCTATAGGTATCCATATTTTCAGAAAAGTGAATTGGAAAAACAGGTTGGGATCTTATGGCCAGAGGAGTTATACAAGTTACCTCAAGTCCATATTCGTCACATGTGTTGTTAGTAAAAAAAGATGGAAGTTGGAGAATGTGCATTGACTATAGAGCCTTGAATAAGATCACCATAAAAGACAAATTCCCAATCCCCATCATTGATGAATTGCTAAATGAGTTGTATGGTTCATCTTATTTCTCAAAGTTGGATTTAAGATCAGGTTATCACCAAATTAGAATGCATGAAGAAGATGTGCATAAGACTGCATTTCGAACACATCAGGGACATTACGAGTTTAAGGTCATGCCCTTTGGATTGTCCAATGCCCCTTCTACTTTTCAAGCCTTGATGAATGATGTCTTTGATGAATATCTCAGGAAGTTCATTCTAGTTTTCTTTGATGACATATTAATATACAGCAGATCATGGACGGATCATTTGGAACATATCAAACAGGCTTTAGACAAGTTGCTAGCTCATGAATTGTATGCTCAAAAGGAAAAATGTCAGTTTGGAATGAGAAAGATACAATATCTAGGGCATATGATTTCAGAAGATGGGGTGGGTGTTGACATGGAGAAAATTGCAGCAATTGAAAGGTGGCCAATCCCAAGATCTGTAAAGCAGGTAAGGGGTTTTTTAGGGCTGGCCAGATATTATAGAAAATTTATAAATCAGTTTGGCATGATTGCAGCTCCATTAACTGACTTGCTTAAAAAAATGTGTTTAACTGGAATCAAGGGGCAGCAGACTCTTTTGAGAAATTAAAGATAGCTCTTACACATGCTCCAGTGTTGGCATTGCCAAATTTTGCATTACCTTTTACAGTTGAGTGTGATACTAGTGGAAGTGGCATTGGAGCTGTACTGATGCAGGAAAGCAAACCTATTGCTTTTTATAGTAAGAGATTGCATGGTCGCCATGTTTCCATGTCAACTTATGAAAAAGAAATGTTGGCATTAGTCCTGGCAATCCAGAAGTGGAGGCATTATTTGTTAGGAAGATCCTTTGTGGTAAGAACTGATCATTCGAGTTTGAAATTTTTATGGAAACAGCCAATCCACACTGTGGCCCAACAGAAATGGCTAACCAAGCTTTTAGGGTTTGATTTCACCATAGAATATAAACCTGGTAAGGAAAACAAAGTGGCTGATGCCCTTTCAAGATAGTTTGAGTCAGTTCGAATGGATGATTGTAAAACAGGGAAAGGAAAAGGGTTTAAAAATAGGTGCACTTACTTCGGATCAAGATAGTGGGAATGAAGGATTCTTAGCTGCTATTTCTTCACCCATTCCAAGATGGTTGGAAGAAATTAAGAAAGCATATGTTGACAGTGATGTGATCCAATCTTTAATTAAGAAATGTGCTGCCAAGGAACTGTCATCACACTGGCTTATTCGAGAGGACATTCTATTTTACAAGGGTAGAATTTATTTGGAGTCTCAAATGCAGATGATTCCCATTATTATCAAGGAATTTCATGATGGAACACATGAAGGCATTAGGAAAACCCTTAAAAGGTTGAGAGCAATATTTTATTGGTCTCAAATGGCTCAGGATGTGATGATTCATGTGAAGAATTATGAAGTTTGCCAAAGATTTAAATCTTCTTCATTAACACCTGTGGGCCTATTGCAACCCTTGCCAATACCAAAGCAAATTTGGACTGGGGTATCAATGGATTTCATCACTGGAATGCCAAAAAGCCAAGGGAAAGATGCTATCCTAGTGGTGGTGGACAGGTTATCAAAATACAGTCATTTCGTTGCAATCACTCATCCTTTTACAGCAAATTCTATTGCCCAAATATAATTTGAAAACATTTTCAAGTTGCATGGTATGCCAAAGTCCATTGTGTGTGATAGAGACGCTATATTTACAAGCCAATTCTGGAATGAGTTGTTCAGGTTGCAAGGAGTAGCTTTTAATTACAACTCAGCTTATCATCCACAGACGGATGGACAAACTGAAGCAGTCAACAAAATTTTGGAACAATATTTTAGATGTTTTGCTGGGGACAGACCTCAAACTTGGGTGAGATGGTTGGCATGGGCAGAGTATTGTTATAATACTAGTTTCCAATCTTCCATTTAGATGAGTCCCTTCGAAGCAATTTACAACATGCAACCACCAAATTTACTGACATATGTTCCAGGTTCAGCAAAGTCAGGTGAAGTAGATTTGTTATTGCGCAATCGGGATCAATTGTTACATGAATTAACTGAAAGCCTGAAGAGTGCTCAACTGTGCATGAAACAACATCACAATCTGAGGAGAAGAGATGTAGAGTTCCAGGTGGGACAATCAGTATTCCTCAAATTACAGTCTTATAGACAGTCATCTCTAAGAACAAGGAGAATTACAAAATTGGCAGCTAAGTTCTATGGACCATTTCTGATTGTGGAACGCATTGGAGCAGTTTCTTATAGATTGAAGTTACCACCAGAATGTAAAATTCATGATGTCTTCCATATTTCTCAGCTCAAAGCTTCAATCAACACAAATACAAGAGTTCATTCGTCAATAACAGCAATACAATCTCCTGAAAGTTTTATACAGGACTTGGAAGCAGATCAAGAGGTGATACAACCTTGAGGTCAAGGTTGTTTCTTTTGAGGGAGGTATTTGGTGTGTGTAATGTAGGTTGGAAGGAGGAAAGGGAAGGTAGTTATGTTAGTTGGAATGGGGAAGGGTAAAACAGTAATTGCATAATTTTGAATGTATATAAAAGGCGGGAAAGGGGTGAATTGTGTAACTTTTGAATTACTGAATTGAATTTCGTTTCTTGATCAAGAAGCAATTCTTGTTCTTCTTCTCCACCAATTTCTTCCCAAAAACCTAAATCTCTTCTCGACTTGACTTGAACACTCGCTTTTCCTCTGTTTTGGATCCATCAATGGCCCCAACTAAGCAGAACAACAAGCATGGCAAGGGGAAGGAGATGATCCTCAGTCCAACTGAGCTAGATCATAACACCTAGTTAGTCGTTAGTCCAATGGAAGCTGTAGGACATAAGTAGGGGAGGCGTGGTTAAAAATTTTGTGTTGAGAAATCAGAACATGATTTGACCTTTGCAATCTGGTCATCTTTATATGCGAACCGACATGCAACATGCAGCACACCCTTGCCCCTGGAGAAGCTTCGTTGGATGTAATGTTATGCACGGCTGTTTAACAGGGGTTATTTTCTTCATTACCCCGTGGTCCGTGGTGCAAAACGTTGTTATATGTCTTTTGTGTTTGTGGTGGTTTTTAAGGCGATGGTCCAAATGGAGCCACCCAACGAGCCAACGTTGATATATTTTATTAATATAGACCTTGGCTAAGAAAGCTACAACTTATGTAGTTTAACCTAGTTTAAAAACTCTAAAAATTTTCAGAGTCGACTCAATTTTACAGCTCATTGAATCAACTTCACTGATAACTATATACTAACTAATTTATTAACTTACTCCACAAGTCTTATCATCAAAATTATAAAAATATATTATTTTTCTTTTAGAATAGATAAATCAATATTTTTGAATAATGTTAAACATGTATTTATTAATTTTAAGTATGAAAAGAATAATATATACTAATTTCATATAACTTTTTATTTACATAATTAAATATTTAATATAAATTGACTCCAAATCAACTTAGAGTCTAGAACACCATAAATTTGGTTTATACTCAACCAAACTGGTTGTTTCGGTAGAGCAAACCATCTCTTATTCCGATTATGTTGGTCAATCCAAACCTAAGTATAAAAGACTTAGGCCCTATCGACATCTTAAAATGAAAAAATACTACTACCAATCCATGCATGAAATGCATAGCCTAGCAGGAGACTGCGTAGATATCATAACAAATGATCCTATTCAAAATCACTTAAATTACGATAACTTAAAGAAAATTTTAAAATAAAACTTAAAGATTTCCCCCTAAAAGTACAATAGGGGCCGACCTATCAAAATTGTAATATATATATATATATAAAACTCACAACATACAAAATTCTTCATTTCAGAACATATTAAATTTATGTCAACAAATTTTTTACAGAAATTAAATCTTGACCCATCTGTTTGGCTTATTTGTCATGTCATTTTTAGTTGTTATATCCATCTCAAAATAGTATTGTCATTTTGTCATGAAACATCATATTATGAACTAATACATCATAATAAAGATACAACTATCTAAACATATTGTGTCAGGTTTGTGTGTGCACACAACAATCACTTCTCCTTCGTCAAAGTCGGCATATCATACTCATGTTCTTTACCTACATAAATAATAGAAAAATGTTAGTAACGATTGTTATTAGTTCGAAAATAACTAATTATCAATCTTGCAAATAAGAGATGACTCTTGTGTAAAAAAATCCATCATATACTTCCACTAAACTCTCCATAGGGCAACAACTGAGGAGCCATATAGCTGTAGACCAAATAGCATCATGAACTGACTAGTGTTGTGCCACTCTCTGCTGATGCCTCTCTCGGTGTTTTCTCATTTTAAAATCCTACTCTTGGGGAAACCAGTATCCTATACCCTCTCTAATCCTCCATATTTCCCGTAGCTTAGAGCACAAAAGCTAAGTACTCTTAGGCAGTCACCTTTAGTAGCCTTTGATACCACCTGTCTAGACATGTATTGTACATAACAGTACTCGTATCCTCCACATCCCTCCGAGTGAGAGGAAGCTCAAGACACAGAGTTGTCAGGATCTATCAAGAATGGAAGAGCCCTCTCACTAATCAAGAGCCAGTTGTGACTCACATATGCGCTCTTTCACAGTATGTGTAAGTCAATTTCCTCAATCCCTTAGCTCACAAGAAAATATTATAAAAATTATATTATATAGTTGGAAAGGGAATTACATAAATAGGCCCAAAGGCAACTTGCTTTGAATCTGAATTCAAAAATAACTCGAGCAATCTCATCCTCGAAGGTTATTAATTCCAAAAAGCATAACATTTAAATGACCCGTATTAAGTGGGATCAGATTAAACAATCTCTTAACACGTCATGTGATCTGCAAAACAAAACAACGATAGAGTAAAACAACAAATTAGGGACGAGTCCTAACGACCTGGTAGAAGGTCCAAACAGGGTCTCACACCTAGAAGGCGAGTTCCAACTTTGTACCTACACAACCAAAGATACACACTAATGCTCATGCTAACTATATGATGTATGTATAAAATGGATGTATGTGAATAAATACATGATCATGCATACTATAAACACTAATATCAATATAGGACTATCAATAAATGAGTTAAATAAGCAATTAA
Source organism: Piper betle (assembly GCA_033002965.1). NCBI lineage: Eukaryota > Viridiplantae > Streptophyta > Magnoliopsida > Piperales > Piperaceae > Piper > Piper betle. Next base: position 43,710 of record JAURVB010009928.1, on the reverse strand, counting down.
TAATTTAAAACCTTCCTATCATTACTTTTAACGGGTGGACTACGTCACAACATCTAATATTAATTCCCATTATGAATTAACTTTCTAATCAAATTAATAATTGACTTACTCAATTATAAAATTACTATACAACTCCACCATTTTAAACATTAATATCACATTGAATTTCATAATCGAATAACTTAAATGATCATTAATTATTATCAATTCTTAATTACATAAAGAAATTTATTATTCACAGATAATTTTCACAAATTTTCAAAATTAACATATTAACAAAAATATGAACAATTCATGAAATTATGGGTGACATGCATAATGATTAAAATGAATTAAAAATCTAAAATTTGAGAACCGATAAGCCTTTCACTGTGATTTAGCGTAAAATCAGCGACGACAGCAACATTCACAGCTGTCGATGGGTGCCGAGTGGTGGCAGTCGTGGATGGAATTGTCTGGGTCAGGCCAATTAGGTATAAAGTGGGTCTTAAAAGCTCCTAAAAAGTTGTCTAAGGGCATCTAAGGTGAATCAAACACATTATGAACATGAGTCCAAAATAAAAAGGGGAATAAAATAAATTCGACGTCCATCGAATGGCGAAACTACCAACACAACTAAAAAACCTAATCATCCTAATAAAATCAATGGCCTAAATCTAATTTCTACGATCCACTGAACAAAATAAAATAATCATAGCATACTCTCATATATACTGCTAATTCAATTTGTTACTACGTATCTGACGTAATCATTATATACTTAAGTATGTATTACCCTTATAATACGTATACACGGTTGGCATCGACCCCATGCACGTGTTGTGAAAGCTAAATCAACCCAAATAAATAGTCGACTAACTAGTTAGTAATTATAAAACCTTCACTCGAGTTGCAGGTTTTAGTCGATTATGTGTCGATTCAATTCTATGACACGCCGAGTCGAATAAGAATTTTGAGTTTTAAAATTATGAGTTGAACAAGTAATTTTGGTTGATAATATTGATCAAAGTTTTGAATATTATGCCAATTATCATACTAGATTGCGTAGGCCTCCTTGATACAATATAGTATTTAAAATTATTATGTTGACAATGCATACATAGGATTTTTTTCTATCTTGGGAGAATTAGTGTGACGCCTGATCTTATCTTAGATGATCCGATCAATCCTTTCCCGTTTTTCCCGTGGGTATCAATATTTATCTGATATCGGTGTTTTTTCAACTCTCATTTTTCATTACGTATCTAAACATGTGAGCTTGACAGATGCTGATATGTATGGCTTATGTATTTGGCGTGTGAGTTTATATTTATCACGTCATGACTGGCATGTTGTACGTCGAATATAAAGAAATGCTGTTATAATGGATGTTTAGGTTCGTCGGCAGTCTAGTTGACAAGAGAAGGAACACGACAGTAAAGAACTTGTAAGTTGATTTCTTTTTTTGTTAATAAATAATTCTTTTGATCCCTTTTTTAACGTTAAAAACTCTAGAACTCAACTCTACTTTAGTGCTTGCCCCTGTTGATGTAAAGATTTTATGAACAATTCCCAAGTAAAGTTAAAAGTTATTAAAATATTTATTTATCAATTTTAAGCATCAAAACGAACAATGTATACTAAATTCATATATCTATTTTATTGGACGTAGTATACAACAAATATGGGAAGATTAATTTCTAAATCATGTTTATCTTTTATTGAGATAAAATAAAAAAATTCCAACAAAATAAAGAAATGTCGATTCCAGATCTTTGTAAGTGGAGGAGCCTTATATTATTTATCTGAAAATAAGACCCCCACATAGTACTTAGATTTTTTATGCCTGCAATAGTTGAGAGATTTTCAGATCTCTCCTACACAATATTCCTGAAATATTTATGTTGAAGACTTTAGATGATTTAGATTGTGGACAGTAGATTTCTTTTCTAGTGATTGAAATCGAATCAATTGTGAAGTGTTATAAACTAATTTTGATCAATTCCACTACAAAGGTAAGTATGTCTAATGTCTATACTGTTTTCACATTTGTTGTTGAATTGAAAAACTTATATAAATGACTCTGAATTGGCTTAAATTAACTCTAAACCAACTCCAGCAGAAAGCATGCTGATTCGAGACCAAATCCCGTATTTTAAAACTATGGTTATGAATGAGTATGGTTGGACTCAGTTAGATAACAAGAGAAGCAATTTGCCAACTAGAGTACATATATCAAGAATTTGGACCCTGGGCTCATTCTTTCGGGTAAGAAAATGGCGTTCATAAAGTGCCCACCATTATACAAGTTGGTTAGAAGTCATTAGTGGTCTCTTATTTTCACATAAAAACTCAAATTGTATGGTAATATGTCAAGCCTGTCATCATCAAATTTCCTTGATAAATTAGTTGAATGTAGAAATTGCTAAGATATATATTGATGACTCCGTGACTGTATCTTTGCTATGACTAAAGAGTGTATCCGGATTGACTCCATCTAATCTATAATGGTATTTAGCAAGTTTGTGTGTGTTACAGATAAGTTGCTTTTACCAATAACGTATATTAATCATTATTATGTTCTGTCGTTCTAAGAGGTAAGAAATAAGAAAAGCCTAACAGGAAGACTTTTAAGTTTTATGGATAGATGTTGACGTGGAGAGGAGAAGATAGCATTTTCCTACCCAAAATTTTTATTTTATTTTATTTAAGTTTATTATGTGTTTATCCTTTGGTCATTTTCAAGTATATGCATTACAATTTTGTCCACGTCTTAAAAAAAGGGTACTTTCTATAATAATTGGTACATTTATTATTATTATCTTAGACATTTTTCTTTTAAAAGACACTAGCAGCATATTTTTTTATTTTTCAGCCCATAAAATGTTTTTTTGTATATTTAACCTTGACTAATATCATATACTTACAATTTTTTGTTTATGTGGTTGATTAGATTCAGCATAGTCATGTTAAATTGATGTTCAACCATCTATTATGTAAGGAGACAATTAATCGAGTAAAATTTTAATGAATAAATAAATGAACACAGTAAAAGTCTATATCAAGTGCACAAAGAACAATCGGCAAATAACTTAGGCACATTTAAATGTGAACTAAGTTTATATCATCAATATGATGTCCAACAAAAATCAGTAATTTATGAGACTAAACACTTAATTTTAACCAACAAGTTGATATAAACGGAGCCAAATATGTTTAGGTAACTAAAGATCTTAATTGAACTCAATAGTCGAGATCAATGGTTTTGAACGAGTTTCTCCAAATCTATTTGTTTAGAATCTGTGGAAAAGATTTAAAGGTATAATAATCATTCTAGTTAAGTTTGAGGCATTTAAGGAAGAAGTAAAAAAGGAAGAAGTACATAAGACCATAAAGAGGTCACCCTCTTTTCTACCCTTGTTTGATCTCCCTCTCTTCTTTCTTCCACAAACAACGTTCTCTCCTTCTGCATGTTCTTTCCTTCAAGATTTGTGCATGGAACAAGATTAAGAGTAAAGTTTTAGGCTATTTCATTAAAGAAAGAGTTAGTAATTTGAACTAAATGAATTAATCATATTTATATATTCATTATTATGTATGATGTATGTGTTCTGTGTTTTATCCATGTTTTCCTTGTATGCTCATGCATGTAATTAATTGTACAAGCCATCAAATAGGTTTTATTGTCTGGACCAACGCAAAGAATAAAAGGTGCAAACTTGGTCTGCGAAGGGACTTAACACAAAAAAAAAAATGCAAGGTGAGAAGATAGATGCATAATGTAAAACTCAATACATGACCGTCTCACCAATTACAAAAAATGTGAGGTCCTCTAATTCCAAAACTTTCGCAATAATAGAATATTGTACTGAATGTATCGGAAGATGTTTGTAGCCATTTGGTAGCCTCTTCTTCCAAGACTCCCAACACAGACTCCTTTCCCTTGTCCTGATGTTGTAATTTATTAGCAAGTGCCATAGATGAATAAAGAACAAGATATGATGGATAAAATAGGTAAGCTAAAAGATGGAATGAAGGGTGAAACAAATATGAACAAGAACCAGTTCTTTATAAAATTTTTCCTCCCCCTCTACTTACACACCACACATATATTTTATGTAGCTCACCCTTTTTTCATGAAATTATAATTTTGCCCTCCCACAAACTATTTACCCTCAAACTAACACTCAAACTTTCACTCGCATCCCCTAATAATTCCAAAAGTCTTACTAGCACTGCACTTACTTTATTCGTATAAATACCTCCCCAGCAAAACAAACTTTGCCCTCAAGGTTGAACACAAAGAGTAGAACAGTTACCCAATTCATTTGTAGAAGACAGACTTGGTAGGTTGGTGTGAACTTTAACATCTACCACCACAATTAATTTCAATTGGAAAATATGAAAAATATCATGAATTTGACTCCTACTTAGAAGTTGCAATCTGGAAGAGACCATCCCAATTCTCTCAACAACAGTAAATAGACCATAGTACTTAGCTACTAGTTTGGTGATGTTTTTGGATCTAACTAAATGTTGGTGATACTATTGTGGCTTCAAATAAACTTTCTGCCCAACCTGAAACTCTCCATCCCTTCTTCTTAAATCATGGTGATGCTTCATACATAGTTGAGCACTCTTTAAACTCTCCTTCAACTTGAACAAAAGTTGATCCATTGTGTGTAGAGTGGAGTCTACTTCATGCAGCCTTGCGGTTCCCATAAGACAAACGTGTGGGTGGAAGCATATTATAGACTACTTCAAAAGGTGTCATTGTATTTGTTGACTGATAACTTGTATTATAACAAAACTCTGCCCATGCCAGCCACTATGCCCACATATGATACTTTTCATTTGTGAAGCAGCGAAGATATTGCTCTAACACTTTCTTGATAACTTTTGTTTTTCCATTGGTTTGTGGGTGATATGTTGAGCTATAGTTGAAAGCAACTCCCTGAAGACAAGACAACTTGTTCCAAAAAGTACTTGTGAACGTGCTATCTCTATCACAAACAATCAATGTGGGCATCCCATGCAACTTAAAAATATTATTATAAAACAAATGAGCTATGGAAGTTGCGGTAAATAGATGGGAGATAGCCATAAAATGGTTGTACTTTGACAATCTGTCTTCAAGTACAAATATTGAGTCTTTGCCCTAACTCTTTGGAAGTCCTGTGATGAAGTCCATAACAAAAACTGCTCAAATGTGCTGTGGTATTGGAAGAGGCTCGATTAATCCTGAATGGAGCATTGTAAAGTATTTTAACCATATGTAAATGTCTCAATTTCTAATAAATGTGAGCAAATCTTGATGCACTCTTGACCAGTAGAATACAACTCTGAATCTTTTGGCAGTTTTAAGAACCTCTTCATGTGTTCCATGATGGAATTCTTTTAAAATGATATGTATCAAATCTGTACCAGGGGCCAAATAAATTTTGTTCTTGTAAAACAAAAGCTCATCCCTATATGTCCACTTTGTTGATAATTTACCATGGAACTTCTACAATAGTCCTTGAATTGTATCATTAGTCTGGTTTAAAGCTTTGATCTCTTGGATTTATTAGGGTACTGGCATTGAAATTGTAGCAATACCCATCTGATTGTTCTCTACTTCTTGCACTTCATACTGCTAAATTGAGGAGCCATCAAACTATTGAGATAGGCTACATCAACCTTGTTTTCCTTCCCCAATTTGTACTCAATATTGAAGTTATATCCAATCAACTTGGTAAGCCATTTTTGTTGTGTTATAGTGTGAACCTTCAACTCCCACAGATATTTCAAACTAACATGATCAGTTCTAATGGTAAACTTGTGTCCCAATAAATAATGGTGTCATTTCTAGATAGACAATATCAAAGCCACATCTCCTTTCCATATTTAGACATGAGATGATTTCAACAAGGGAGGGTTTTACTAAAATATGCAATAGGCTTGCCTTCCTGCATCAACATAGCACCTATTCCTACTCCACTTGCATCACATTCCACAACCAAAAACAGTGAAAAATCAGGGAGAGCTAGGAGTGGGGGCTTTGGTCAAAGCTTTTTTCAGATCATTGAATCGTTTCTCTGTCATTTCATCCCAAGAATAAGCATCTCTATACAGCAGACCATTAAGTGGGGTAGCTATGGTTGCATAACCTTTGATAAATTTTCTATAATAACTTGGTAGACCAGTCTCCCTATTTTGAGGAAATCACATGACCCAAATACTTCACTTCCTGAATACTAAAACTACATTTTTCTTTTCTAGCAAATTGTTGTTGCTCTTGGAGAACATGCAAAGTGATTTCCAAATGTTGTAAATGGTCACTCCATGCCTTACTGTAAACCATATGTCATAAAAAATGACCAAGATAAAGTCTTGAAGGTACTTGGCAGAGTTGGCATACATCAAAGCTTGAAAGGTGGAAGGAGCATTGGTCAATCCAAATGGCATTAGTCTAAACTCATAATGGCCTTGGTGAGTTTGAAAGGCTATTTTGTGTACATTAACCTCATGCATTTGAATTTGATGATAGCCCGATCTTAAATCTAGCTTTAAAAAATAAGAAGTACCATTTAATTCATTCATGAACTCATTAACATTGGGTATGGGGAAGTTGTCCTAGATTGTTGTCTTGTTCAATGCTCTATAATCTATACACATCCTTTAGCTCCCATCTTTTTTTTTCACCAAGAGAACAGGAGATGAATAGGAGCTCCCATCTTTTTTTTCCACCAAGAGAACAAGAGATGAATAGGGATTGGTTATGCTTTGAATGATATTTGCTTCTAACATCTTAACCTGTCATTTTTTGAAAATGTGGGTAGCGATATGGTTTAACAGCCACCGGTCTTTGAAAATGTGGGTAGCGATATGGTTTAACAGCCACCGGTCCTATTCCCCCTTTAAATGGAATCCTATGGTCACGTGCTCTCTTGGGATGAAGAGTTGTGGGTACTTGAAACACCTTCTCGAATTTCTGCAACAAGACTAGCAATTGTTGTTGCTCTTCATCCATTATAGAACTGTAAAGCTGAAAGCATTGTCCCGATCCCTCCAAGAGTTGCAAATACACAAAGTAACCCACGTTTTCTCTTCTTTAATGTATGAGACAACTCTTGTTGTTGCACAATTGAGTAGACAGAGTTGCTAGTTCTTATAATGATGTGTGGGCTCCATCTTTAATAAAGGGCATGGTCAATAATTCCAAATTCCACGTACTCGATCCCAATGTCTTCAGCCATTGAACACCCAAGACAACATTGAACTCTACTAACTGCAAAGCAAAGAATTCAGAAAGGATAGTATGTCCATGTAGCTCAAGAATCAGATCTACACATTTCCTTGCACAGATGATTTGTTGCCCATTTACAACTTGCACTTTCAATGTACTACTATGCTGAACCATGAGCCTCAACTATTGTACTGACTTTGCATTGATAAAGTTATGTGAACATCTCGAGTTGATTAAGACCGACAAACATTGCCCATATATTCTATCGAACATTCTCATCATGTTCAGTGTGGAGGTGCATGTACAAGCATTCAATGAGACAGCCAGCAATTTATCATCAATGTTGGATTCTTCCCCTTGTATTGGATCCTCTTCTCTTCCTTCTAAACCCTCCTTATTTAATATGCCTTCAATCTAAAATAGCTGCTTACATTTTTGTCCTAGACTATATTTTTAATTACATTTGAAACACACCAACTCATTTCTCTCATGTAACTATATGACTGTCATTTTCTCGACACTTCCTAATTCTTTGGAAATTGGTGCACAAGCAATTGTGGTAGTCACACCTGCATTTTCCTGCTCAAGCAATTTGTGAATCCCCTAACCACTCTCTACTTTTCAGGTTGTATTGAACCTTGTTATCCACTAAAGCCTTAGGTTCAAAGTGCTCTGCTAATCTTTGTGCCTCTAGTAGAGAAATCGACTTTTGTAACTGAACTTGCATCTACAATTGCAACTTAAGATCACAAGTGAAACTACTAATCTTTTATTTTTCTGTCTTGTTATCCGTTCTTGGAAGAAGTTTGTTGAATTTGGTAATGTAGTCTCTGACCGCTCCATCCTGCCTAAGTCTCGTTAGATCTATGTAAAAATCCTTATAGTCAGTGAAGCCAAATTGCATATTCATAGTGTAAAACCACGAAAATAAAAGTTATTTTATTTAGGGTTTAGTAAATCTTGGAATGAATTTTAAATATTATTTAATTAATTCTTAGAAATCATAATCATAAATTATCAATTATTACCTTTAGTGTATCGGTATGGTAGCATTTATGGATTGGTTCAAAAAGTTTAATTTATTGTATTTTATTTTATTCTTTTTATTTTTCCTTTTTAGTCAAATAAGGTTCAACCCCAAGTCAAACCCGTTGGTCTTGAGTTGGGAGTGTCCTGGGTCTCTTTGGTAGGGTGACATGGTGCGTAAGGGTGAAGTTTTAGTTGAGAGTTGAATATAAGGGCAGACTTTGTCTCCCCACATTGTTGGTAGAAGATTTTTGGGATTGGGAGTTGTGAATGTGATTTGACACTCATTTACATTGAAAAATCTCAATAGTCAGTTTTGATTTTTCGTTATAACACTAATAGTTGATGTTTAATATAGTTACATGTGATTATGTTCATTTCAATAAAAGTTTAATGTAGTGACTTCTTATAAAACATCATCTTAATAATTTGTGAACACATTTGAATCATAAAGGGAGGGCTTTAAATTAGTTAATTTAGTAGTTTTAGGGAAAAAAAATTTTATTTGGGTTGATTCGTATAAAGCATCTATTTTCTAACATTTTTTCCCCTCTAGTATCGTCTCTTCCTTATGAGAGCCTCTCTATCTTCTCTTGTATATAAATACACTTATCATCTTCCTCTCACATGCATCTATAGTGTTTGTATTTTTAGTTTTAAGTTTGATTAATGAATGATTAAATATTAATTAATTCATAATAAATTTAAATTGAGCCAAATTAAATCAATTGATGATATTAGTAATAGTTGATCATATGGTTATTATCTTATGTTTATAGATGAAAGCATGCTTTATATTTTATATAGATAACTAATTATTTTTGTTATTATAATTGTTAGTGTTGTTAATTTATGTATATGGTTGTCTTTTAAATTCATGATCATATGGGATAATTATTAATAAATAATTAATTATTCATATAATAGATATGCATATTAATTATATTAGATAATGCTAATAAATATTAGAGGTAATTATGATCTATATGTGTTTGTTAATGGTTATAGTTAATTAATTAATTAACTACTTATAAGTAATTAAAGTAAGAAGGATGGCGTCCTCATATCGTAGTAAGTTAATACGCATATGTGATCATGAGTTATTAATTATTAATCGTATCATAAATATAATTAATCATTATTGGGCTAGTTAAAATATTATAAATTCGTGTGAATGAGCGTATTATAACTGTTTCATGAGTATTTTACAAGTTAAAATAGGATTAATATTAAATTATCGTTCAGTGTTTACAATCATTTATGTTTATGATGTCACTACTAAAATACAAAAAAATGAAATCCTTTCGTGGTTGTATTGGTAAATTAAGGTAGGGATTATTAGAATATAATGATATAATAATCACAAGCGTTAAATCCTAATAGCATACTTATAATGAATAAAGTTCGAACCTTTACCGAATTAAGTAATTTAAAATAATCTTACGAGTCATATACTTGAAATTTTAATACAAGCTATATTAAATAATTAGATACGACGATCTAACTAATCTTAGGATAATTAATTAGAGTTAGTGAAAAGTTAATAAATTATTATTAAAATATATTAAACTATTATTAACAAAATAAGTAACAACATTTTCAATTGGAATTAAACTGTGGTATTAATTAATAGTCTGAATGGTAACCTAAATTTCAAGGACGTTACGCTTAATTAGATTTCCTTAGTTAAATAATTAATCGTGTCAAGGAAAATACAATAATAAGTCAATAATTATTTTATCGTTGGGTCAAGATGAATCTTGATTTGAATAATTAATTAATTTAAACAGGGTAAGGCATTAATGTATTATTATGCTAATAAATTATTTATGTCATGGGTAAAACTTTAGTTAAGTGGATGGAAATAAGTATTGAGTTTTATTAAAATATTAATAAATATTTAGTTATAGTTATTCGATGGTGAGTTACAACTTGAATTAATTGTTATTAACTTTTGGGTGGTTTACGCTATAATATAATTATAAATTTATGGATTGATAAATCAATTATTAATTAACTATTATTAATTTATTATTTTCCTGGTGTGTGATATTATTTCATGTCACATTCATGGCATACATCTAGATCTTATTGGGTGGGGTCTAATCTAATTCTTTTTCCTTAGACTAGAGCCGCTTTTGCTGCTTGTACATCAGTTCAACTGTGTTACGATTTAAGGTCCGTATAATTATTTGAAATGTTATATATTTTATTTAGCAACCTTGGTCTGTTTGAACCCACATTTGACCACCATGTACTGAGCATAATTAGGGTCAAAGAATTGACTTAGTCCAACAAGCGGCCACAACCTTAAAATTCTTTAAAAATTAAATGTCTGCCCTCATGCCAAAAAGGGTGATGGAGCACAATAGCACAAAATGACTCATTATGCACGTGTGATACCACAAAAGTGAGTCTATGAAAAATATTAGTAATTACAGGTCACGGGCTATGTAGTGTATGCACATACATGAGATTATATCTGGATAGGGCGACTACCCATCTCGACATAATAAAAGCTTAGCATAGGCTCATAATCACTAAAGACTTAATTAATGAGGTTGTGGTGTATATTAATTTATTTCTTATAATTATAGAACTTATTATTTTTATCATTAACACGGAAATGCCTCCAAAGGTGTGTGCATAGAAAGATAGGTAGAATCGGGCGAGCTGGAGAACTTTGTTATTAGATTATTATTTTTTCTTATTTGTTATTATACTTCTAAGTTGATTGCACGGCAGTGAGATTTCGGTTCGTTTCATGGATCTTGGATTATTCTGAGCATTCGTTATATTATGTTTTATTTCATGGCACAACTTAGAATTTGAACTTTAACTAATTCTTTGAACATGAATTTAATTTGTACTGTTTAAAAAGAATTTTATGTCATTAATTTATTTACAACGTTAAAAATTAATAGAAAATTAACTTACGAGACACTTAGTTTTATATAATAACACTTGACTCATGGCTTGGAACGGGCGGTTCATTGCACATAGCATCCTTCAGATCTTGCCAAGTCATCTCTTCTTCATATTCCTCAACCATATCAAGCCAAATCCAATTGTCCTCTTATAGATGATAGCTAGCCATACGAACTTGAAACTATGGTTTCACCTTATCTAGATTGATAAATTTTTCGCATCGACTTAACCATGGAACTGGATCTTTAAAACCATCATAATTTGGACAACTCATTTTCGCTACCCTCAGGTAATCCTCATCTTGCGAATTCTAAAGAAATCCTCTCTATTTACTACTTGATGATTCAAGATCAAGACAATCAATAGAATGATGTGAATTCCTTCAACCACTTCACCTAGCTTCTAAAGGAATTTTAGATTGACAAAAATGAGGCATTTCATCGATCACATTACATTCACTCCAGTTCATTGTTCCCACATTTGCAACAGGGATAGAAGGATTCACCACACTTCTATTATTATCTCCATTCATGATTTTAATGAGTTCATCGAACCGAGATGATAATTCAAAAAGTGTAGATAACAATTGAGATTGTACCTTCCGACAGTGCTTGCTCCTTTCGAATCTCAATCAATTCCTCTGCCACTGGAGCTAAAACTACCACTACCCGTGCTCCCTTGACTTGCTTTGATACCAATTTGGTAGCCTCTTCTTTAGAGACTCCCAGCATAGACTCCTTTCTCTTGTCCTGTCATTGGAACTTTTTATTAGGTGCCATAGATAAATCAAGAACAAAAAATGATAGATAAAATGGGTAAAATAAAAACGGAATGAATAGTGAAACAAACATGAACAAGAACCATTTTTTGTAAAATTTTCCCTCCCCTTCTTACACACCGCACATCTATTTTATGCATCTCATCCTCGTTTCAAATAATTATGTTTTTGCCCTCCCAAAAATTATTAACCCTTCTTACTTTATTCTTATCACCATTGCACATCAAATATGTAATGCATGATGCCATACAATTACAAGTGTGGTGATACCCAGTTTGCTCAAATCAAGAAAACAATGTGTAAGCAAATAATTATGGGAGTCAAAATAAGCTTTTATCACTGTAGTGTCAGTTTTCAAGGTGGGCAACTGGTTGTCTTTGTTGCTAGTTAAAAAAATGCATGTATGGCATGCCTTCAGAAATTTGGAGTATAGAATGCCAAAACAATAAAGTAGGAGCATGTCAAATTTAGTTGCCAAGTTTGGCTCAATACCCATCATGGAACACTTTTTTTCTCTGCAATTGAGACGTCTTTCACATTTGTGTTATCTTTTCCATCAGTTCATCAAGGGAAACCTTTTGCTTTGCTTTCACCTTTGGATGAGTGATGTCATGGACGACAGAGATGGGGATCCAGACATCCAACACTTAAACATACTCACCAGCAAACAAATAAATACAGTGCCACAATCACACCATTTTTTTCTTAAAGTGAAAGATGTATAAAATTGAACCCAACAGTGAATTGTCGAATAGAATGGTAAATTCATCAACTCAGTGAAAGTACTTCGTCAAATGGTCGAAGTATCATGAAGGCAGGGATCAATATTCAATCGTAAAACCTGGTACAATTTAAGGGACTGAATAAACATATGGGAAATAGTTGTGCTTCATATGAACTTTTAAGTATGTTCATACAGGATTTTTTCCTTGCTTAAATTTTTCTGCTCTGCAAGGAAGAAAGAAACTGTGGATCTTCTTCAACACATAGAAGACGGAAAGGGTCATTCAAAAAAGAGACTAGACATTCTAATACGAGACCCAAGAAATCTCTTAATAGCAACTCCTTCACCTAGACAAACTCGGAATGAAAATTCATCCAGAAGACTTCTTTGCATAGTTACCTTTGCCTTCTGGGTTCCTATCTGACGCTGCCATCTTCCTAGTCAACATAAATGTGCCCTGATCATCATGATAAAAGTTAACATTCTAAGCTTGCTTATATGATGCAATAGCTGCAAAATGCAGGCACCATGCTCTTGTTCGGGCATAGCATGGCAGATTTAAAAAGAATAATACAAGACGGATAAATTTTGGAATTTGTTCACAGAAGCCATTCACATGGTTCATGTCAAAACTGAGTACCTACGGTTATTGCTCACCCTAAAAACTCAAGCTTGTTTTTTCAGGTCCTACAAGATATAGTTACTAGACGATAACTATCGTGTTCTCGATTAGCTTGATTTGGCTTCCCAAAGGACAGAGCTCAAATTGAACCAACGCTCAATGAAGCATGATCACATGCAAGTACAGTTTACAAAATAGAGCAATTTCACAAAAGAAAGAAAGATAATCTGCTGGAAGGTCTTATAGTCTTATACCCCACCGAACAAGTAGAGTTACATAGATAATAGTACTCATTAATAACTGAAATTTCAAAACTGCAATTAAAGGTATTTAATGCATGGTAATTTACTTCCAGTACCACTCCATGGCAACTTTAAGTTACAGTAACACAAACTATAGAATTGAGTATATAACGATAAACCCTGTGTACAATGAGTTCCCTCGAAGGGATTAATTCAATTGAATGTTTGTTCTCTCAATTAAATGAGTAAGATGCCATAAAACACATTTGAGTTGAAGATATTACATCATCCAATAAATCCAAAACATTAGAAACACATATCAATTATGTTTATCAAATAGAATTTCTAAAACACACATTCCCCACAACCTCCTAGTGTAGCTACCCCAATTCTAACTTGCATGATTCCCATTAAACTAGTTACATGCATCAAATTTTTAACGCGCATGGAAAACATACAATACAATATAATTCAAAAGTTATAACAAAAATTAGAATACAAACAACCAAAATAATACTACAGGCCAATCAAATCATGTTCCAGCAATATCACTAATACATAACTCGTTATGCTTATAAAATATAGCACTAATATAATAATCATTTTAACAAAGGTCAGCTATTAAACTAATGCAAGAAAAATATAGAAGTAAAACTAATACTCAGAGTCTTAATCTTGTCGCTCCTATGCACCATTACCTACATATATGCAAACATGTTCGCTCAGTATCTCACACAAGGTATTGTGTCCACTACTTATATATGTAATAAATAATAAGAAAAAATTAAAATTAATCTCAAACAATTAAACACAATAAAACTCAATGAATCATCAGTCAAGAAATAATACTTAACATTAGCCATTAACATAAACATGTATAGCAATTTACTTAACATGAACAAAATAATTTAATAACTTGATTATCCAACCTTGACATTTAGTTAAAGTCCATTCTTAAGACTAATTAATTAGCCTAGTAATTTCTAACTAAGGCTTCTACAAAATCATAATACTTAGTTAAGTAGTTTAATTAAAAACTAGCTAAATTAAATACCCTTTCAACAAACTAGTTAGCCTTACTAAATAACTATAAAATCAATTAAGTTTTTCGCCTTGGTAACCTTTAGAGAGTCAGCTCTTTAAGATTTATCAAAACTACGTAAAAACTGACTTTGTTCTTTCATCAACTTAGGTTGACTTCACCAGGATAAACTAAACTAGTTATTGGTCTTTTAATCCCTCAGGTCATACCTTAATAGCTTAAAATACAAATGCCAAGAAAACTACAATACTCTAGTGTACATAAGTACATGGGCGCCTAAGTGCTTAGCATAATAACTGGATAACTATACACGAAAGTGTGTTCTTGAGCTTTGTGACTTAGGGAAGTGTGGTAGTTAGCCACAACAACCCACATAATAAACCACAATTAATCATGTTCACTATCATGACAGTGGTCTAGGTTACTGGGGAACCGTCCTTGATTAAGGGATATGTGTTGTACCCTTCGACGTAACACTTCTGTTGAACCAGTTAATTGGTATACCTTGGTACGTAAAAACAAACTAAAAACTAGTGCTTGGGCACTTACGTTTTAATATCATATGACATGTTGATTTAAAATAACATGAAAGGATTAAATATTTGATTAATCAAATAAAACAAAAGATCATAAAACTCCTAAAATAATTACTAAACACCACCCTGATCACCTTGCTGACAAGCTATAAGTCTCAACTATGCAAACCATTACTACTCTGGATGATAATTAATATGTATTACAATCTACTCATGTATATATGATATAACATGACATGCATGACAATGACCGCATACAACACATTTTACACATTAATAATATATTAACATCACATTAATATTATAAAGTGATAACTTAATCATTAGCATAGCATACATTAATCAGCATTAACAAAGATACATGGAAAACAAACTTAGGCACAAGCACTATGACGCCAATCTTGAGCACTGCAACATTCGGCCTCAACTTAGATTTTCAACACATGAAAGCCACGATGCTCATAGTCGAGAGTTACAATGCCGTAGTGTTCAACTTCAGACTTAAATTCTCTAAACTGAGTGTCGCGGTGCTCATAACTAAGAGTTACACCGCCGTGATGTTGTGAACTAAATTTTTATCTAAAGTGAAGGTTGCGGTGCCCGTTGCCCAACTTTTGAAGCCGCAACACTGGGTCATAGTCTTCTTATCAAGGTCCCCAATGCAGCAACACTCCTGCTAGCACAGTGGCATTGCTAACCAGCGTCACTAGTGCTAGGTTTTAACCTCCGAATTTGTTTTATCTTTTTCGTTTAAAATTCTATTTTTATCAAACAAAAACAAGATTTTCTTAATCTCAAATAACAAAACATGGGTTTTAATGGGTTTTTAATCTAAAATGATTTAACCTATTTTTTATGCTTTTTACGTAGAGTAAAGAACAAAATAACGGTGAACATGTTTTAAACTCATTCTTTTTTAGCAAACTAATTTTTAAAAAGGTTAAATCATTAGAATTATATGTAAAATTATTTAGTGATTCAAAGCATGATTTAACACCTTAAACATTAATCTAACATATTGTAAAAGCATAGAACATGATGACATACATGTAGATAATATGTAGCATTAAATAAAACATGAAACATGATCAAGATGCATGAATCTATACTAATAAATATTTTGATTGAGATTGTTAAGCACTTCTTCAATGACAAAGCTTATAACTCCGAACCAAAACTTCCTCACATAATCTTCAACGAGTAGAGAGAGGTGGCAAAAGAGAGGAAAGGCAGGAAGAAGGATAGAGAGAGAGCTCGCAAAGACTAGGGCTCTTGCAAAAAGTGCACTTCTCTCAATCGAGATTGTGTGAGGGAAGCATAGAGCTCGCAATTGAGATTGTTAAGCACTTCTTCAATGACAAAGACTACGGCTCTTGCAAAAAGCGCAAGACATCCCCCTTATCCTCCTTATATAGACCAAGTCATCTACTCTCAATGGAATCTCCTCCTACATAATCTCCACAAACTATACTACCCTTAAACCTCTTACACGAAAATCTATGTGGACAACCCGTCCACATCCAATGACCGACTCTCACCCTAGGGCAAAACGTGACCATTGGAGGCCTAATAATTTTGGACTTCTACTTAGATCACCTAATCGTGTAAATAAGTGTCTAAGTCTACACATTATTCTTAAAAACTAGTCAAACTTACCATTAAGGATATAAAAACTAAGTATTATTGGCAAAGTAGGCAAATATTACATTCTACCTCCTTAAAAGAAAATTTCGTATAAAAATTTAGTTGATGAAAGAATTTCAAGTTTTTTTCCCTCATATCTCCTTCAACCTCCCAAGTGGCTTCTTCTAGAGCGTGATTCCTCCAGGTAACCTTAACTATAGGTAAGGATGATTTTCATCTTAAGTACCCTCTCTTTGGTATCCAAAATCTTTAGTGGCTTCTCAATGTAAGAAGTATCCTCCTAAATTTCCAACTAACTGAAGTTAATCTTGTGGAATGCATCTGGAATGAACTTCTTCAACACGTCATGCGCTGAAGTTAGAGTCAGCGGTAAAGTTGAACGATACACTACTGCACCCACCCTTTTTAATATCTCAAATAGTCCCGCATACCTTAGACTTAACTTGTCGGACTTGTTAAATCTCATCACCCCTCTAACTAGTGAAATCTTTAAAAAACAGTCTCATACTTCCAAAAGTTTCTTCTGTGCAAGTTTGCATAGATTTTTTGGCAATCTTTTGCCTCTTTCATCCTCTTTCCGATCAAGTCAAGTATCTTGATAGTTTTTTCAATCTTTTCTGGTCCATCTAGCTTTGGATCTCTATTGTATAGCCTCTACAAGGTCTCTTATGCAGTGCTTTAAAAGGTGGCATACCTATATTAGACTGATAGTTATTATTGTACGCAAATTCTACTAAGGGTAAATGGTATTCCCAACTATCTTGTAGATCTAGAACACATAATCTCAGTAAATCTTCTTATATTTGGATGGTCTTTTCTAGCCGTCCATTTATTTGAGGATAGAATGCAATACTGAGCTTTAACTCTATACCCATTGCTTTTTGGAATTCTTTCTATACTCAAGTTGTAAATCTAACATCTCTATCAAATACTATGGATAAAGGTATACCATGGAATCTTACAATATTATCTACGTAACACGGAATAGCTCGTCCATACTCATTATCATCTTAACTAGAATAAATGAGTTGATTATATAACTCTATCTACTACTACCCATATTACATCATTTCCCTTTCTAGTTCTCGGTAGTCCAATTACAAAATTACTAGTATCCTCCCATTTCTAGCTGAGAACCTCAAGAGGTTGGGATTGTCCTCAAAGTCGTCGATGCTCAAATTTCACTTGTTGACATATTAAGCACTTTTTTGCAAAGTCAGCTACATTTTACTTCATACCTGTCACCAATACATCATTTTCATACCTTGATACATCTTGGTGATGCCTGGGTGAATAGTATAATTGGAATTATGTGCTTCATGTAATACTTCATTTCTTAAGTCTTCATTCCCAGCAACAAATAATCGACTAGTAAAACCTGGGTCATCCACCCGAGGGTTTTTATTGTCAGTTTAATTGTTACCTGAATCGGGTTAGTAGGGTCTGACCCTTCTTGCCATGGTTTGTGTATGGTATGGTATAAGTTGCCCAGCCATAGCCTCCTTTGGCGCTCATTACGCCTATTTAGATATTGCATGCCAACCTTTTTCGTGTTTGGTCCATTTGAGTCGTATATAATTAGGTGTTAGTACCATGTCCTTCGTGTATCTTTTGTATGTTTGCTGTATATTTGATAACCCTTTCGGACGGTCCTAACCCCTCTTTGGGACCTGCAGTGTAAATCCTGAGGTGGTCCAATCGCATGAGGGTAAAATCCGTAAGTTTTGGGGTTTTAGGATAACCCAACTCATATCTCTTTAACTAACCCAACTCATATATCTTTATCTAACCCATACTTTTAGATATGGTATCCATACCCATGACATCACCAAACCAACACATACCTCCTTAACCAACTTATACCTCTATCACTTCATCAAGTCAACTCATACCTCCTTATCCAACCCATACATCTTTATGTATGACACCCATACCTATGACATAACCAAGCTACCAACCTTTTTTTATAAAACTCATCCAATTCCTTACCTTTTCACCATTTCTCCTTCCCTCCTCACCTCCAACAACCTTCTCCTCTCCTTGGTTTGATTCTTCCTCCTTAGAGCTCCAGTCACCCTCCTCCACGTTTCTAACCTCCTAGGGTGGTAAGTTTTGAAGTTAGATGCCACAAAAGACCTCCCCTTGGTCTTCCCTAGTTAATTCAGGTTTGTGCCTCTTTTGCTCATTGTTTGGCGTTTATCTCTTCTACGTTTGTATTCTTTCATTTTTATAATATTTCTAGCTAACCTATAAATTGGTCCCACATGTCCATCTTTCCCCTTAAGAGATGTTGCACATTGTTTAAGCTATAGAGAAGACTCCAGAGTTCCTACATAAGACCACTTCCTGCAAGTTTTCTAAAAGATTTAATTTATTAGTTTTACCTCATCTAAAAATATAAGTAACTTGATTCCAAATAAATTTTAAAGACTAAAAAGAAAATATACATATAATCAGGGAAAGAACATGTACTTGCTCATGACTTCTTGCCATCAACAGAACAGATATAGAGAAGCATGTGACAAAACTCCTGATCTCCTAATAAGTAGCCACATAGATAACAACCATTGTTCCAGTAATTACATTAGCCTTTTGTGTTACATACCTCTCAAGCAAATGATCAAGTGCAATAAGGACTTTTATTACTTCCACAAGTGTCTTTCCCAAACATTTTCAGGCCTCAAAATAAGCCTCATGGGCTTTCACATTTTTCATATTCCTAAGAACTTGAACAGAACTATTGATGTGTGATGGGTTTATCATCATAGAGCTGTGCAATTAACAAATATTCTCCATAGCCTTTTGCAAATGCCGCAAGTGTAAGAACCACTTTTGAACCCCATTAATAATTTCCTGGTAAATCGAATATTGACATCAAAGTTTCATGTGTCATCATCATCTACTATTTGTCTCACCACTTGTCAGTTTAGAACATATGATCAATCTTCAAAAGCATTATGAATCAATGGTAAGAGCAAAGTATGTTCCAACAAGTGCAGTCTTATACCTGTAATGAAAAGGGCAAAGATGGTGAGCCCAACTGATCAATAAATACCATCTCCCTTCTTAGGAACTTCACTTCCAATAAACTTCGCATGATGAAAAGTGTTCGAGTTCTGTTCATGTTTGGAAAAAATCATAAAAATACATTTAATTGTGCCCAAAAATGTCAATATAGTAGTTGACAAAGAATATCTAAATCAAATCTACTGCAACCAATGCAGTCTAAATGCTTTGAGCAATACATAAACATCGCAAGAGCTGCACTGCTACTGCTTTATGACATTGTTGTTCTTATTTTCTTAAACAACCTAAGAAATTACAGTAACACAAACTATAGGATTGAAGATAAAACGATAAACCTTGTGTCTGATGAGTTCCCTCGACGACGAGGCTTTAATTCAATTAACTGTTTTTTCTCTCAATTAACATAATAAGATATTGGAAATAAATTTGGATTGACGATATTACATCATCCAATAAATCCTTCACATTAGAAACACATATCAATCATGTTATTCAAATAGAATTTCCAAAATGCACAGCCCCACAACCTCCTAGGCAGGTCTTTGTTTACTTTTTCTTCCTTTTTTCTTTTTTGAGAGAGATCCTAATTAGGTCTTGCTCCATGATCTCAATCAACTCCAACCAATGCACCCAAATTCATGAAATTTGTGTGTTCATAATTGCATCTAACTTATTGGAATCTTTCTTTTCATCCTAAACAAGAATCATTAGAAGGTAGACCATCTTTCAGACTAGCAAATACATAATGTTGTCCTAATAAGCTCTTAAATTACCCACTCTAATACAATGTAAACACTAAGATCTAAAGAAACAAAAACTAATAAAACATGTGCCAGGAGACAGGTAACACGGTGCTAATGGGGAATTAAGCACACCGAGCTGTTTAATACTGGTTTTCACAATTTTCATTTATGCTTCCAAACATGAACAATTCCATTAAAGGGGATAGCTCAATCAGTAGGAAGCAACATGACAACACCAAATTCAAAACCATAGGATAAACATTTTTCTGCCAATAAGTTATTGTATTTTTGCAAACGAATAATCACACACGCAGATATAGATATATATAAGATTAAATATTGAATATAAAGATAAAGCATATATATATAAACAAACCACCACAGCCGTTTCTAACTAAGTGGGGTTATATAATTATCAAACTAAATTAAAATATTAAATTTAAAACAGTATTAAAAGCATATAAACTCCTCTTCAGGTGAAGTATAATCGAGGGGTTTGGAATTCTTTGTTCATGAAGGAAATCCGAAGTCCAATGGTAAACCAAACTTTTATTAATTTGAGTAAAATTACATATATTCCATATAAGATTCACACTCATACACACTCTTCACACTAATACCCTTACAAACATACTCAATTCTTTGTACAATAGTAGAACTGGAAGAAGACTTACCAAATGGTTAGATCTATCAGAGAGGGTTTGAGAGATGGTAGAAGAAAGTGGAAGAGTTCAGAAATAAAAGGGGAGAGTCCAAGATAGGAGGATCGGAAAAGGAATAAAGGAAGAAGGGAGAGACTGGAAGGAGGGAAGGGAGGCTTGAAGAGAGAGCTAGAAAGATGGAAGAGGTTTCTGGCAGAGGTCACTCAGGAATTCCAGATGTTGGAAGAACACCAAGCCTCCTTATATTGACCGGAAAGGGTTACTGAAATAATAGGGTACAAGTAACCGGTAACCTACTGACATGGCAACTTGTGACGTGGCATATGTTGGCATGGCTGGTGATGTGGCAGACATGGCTGATGTGGTATTTGTAGTAGGAGTTGAAGTTGGTAAAGCATTCAAAAGTTATATAGCCACGTTGTCCACAGCAAAAACAACTGACATCAGAGACAAAGGCGGCGTTTCTATTGGTTGAGCATAACCACCAAGTATATGAGATGATCGTGAACCAACAATTGTTGTGAGCATATCATCAATATCCTTCTGACTCATTCAAAGATGGGAGTCAAGAACAACTTCCTTGATATGTGCCTGAGAGCTATAAAAATCCATGGTATGGGCTATGCGAAGGGCATCATCATCAAAGAGCTTTGGATTTTTTGCCTTTATCTGTAAATATTATAAATATATACGAGGGGACAGCATTGATAAGGGTAGTGCTAACACATTTTCTGACATTGAGGAGGCTGGTTATTTTTTATTACCAAAGAAACTGACTCGGTGAATATTGCTTTGTTTGGTAGTGAAGATTTTGGTAAAAATTCAAGAGACAGAGGTAAATTGAACCTATCCTACCATCTAATGAACAATTTATAAACCAAGGCAGGAATCAACAAAGGAAATGTATCATGATAATGGAAACCACAATTCCAAGATAAAAGCGGTATTTTAAAATATATAAGAAATTGATAAAAAAGGTTACCGAGGGATTTTTCTATTCTTTTAGGGAGAGAATTAGTATCACCTTTCAAGACAAAATCCCTTGGTAACCCTTTTTGCCCTTTCTATAATATGTCCTGCAAAAATTTACGAGTAAGAAAATCAGGAAAAGAAATAGTATCACCTTTAATACATTACAAAAATATCCCAAGTAAATATGATCATGATGATTTAGAATCTAGTTCTTCATACCATAAATATTCAAATAGATCATATAGAGCACTTAATCCTTATATTACCAAGTCTACTCCACTATATATTTGTTATCTTGACCAATCTTCAAAAAAGGTTTTAATATATATGTATATATGTATATATAAGAAAAATAAAGATTTTGCAACATCTTCAAAACCTATAAAACCTGGTCATACTAGAAATCAATATAAATTACATAGAAAAATAAGAGAATTAAACATATCTGAAGAGGAAAAAGAATCTTTACTTAATTTATTACAAGAATCTGAGTTTACTACAGATACAAGTGAATATGAAGCGTTAAAAATAAATACATCTGAAACAAGTAGTACTAGTAATAATAGTTCTTGTGAATGTGAAAATTATAATACCATAATGGATTTAAATAAAGTCACTATTAACGTTATTTCCGCACAAGAAGAGTTATTATTAGATATGATTGATAATATTCCTGATAAAGAAGAAAAAAGGAAGTATATGGAAAGAATCATAGAAGCTAATAAAACTCAAAAAGAAGAAAAAGATTTAAACCAGTATTAAATCCATCATATACAATGACTGAAGTATTAACAAGAGTAAAACAGGAAAAACTAATTACTGTTAATGATCTAAGAAAAGAAATAAATGAATTAAAAACAGAAATTTCTAATCTAAAAAGAAGAATAGAAATTTTAGAATTAAATAATGAAATTCAAGATCATAATTCGGAAAACACTGAAGAAGAAGATTTAAAAGTCTTTGAAAAAGTAGATACTTTTCATATAGGAGAATCTTCTACACAACAAGAACCTCAACAAGAGGAAAATTATTTAAATATAATAGAACAAACTATTACCCGTAAATATGTTTTAAGAATAAAAATAATTATTAAAAATGAATTTAGTTTAGAAATTTTAGCTTTAGTTGATACTGGAGCTGATAGAAATATTATTCAAAAAGGTCTAATTCCAACTAAAAATTATAAGAAAACTACTCGAACTCTTTCCGCAGCTACTGAGGAAAGATTAAAAGTTAATTATAACAAAAGTGGCTCGACTCAACTTTAATTACGGAACAATGACGTAAAAGTTAATGTATCAAACAACTTAATGTACAGATATTAACAAAGTATATAATGCACAGAGAGATATAAACATATAAACAAGAAACAGTATAAACAGAAACATATAAGTGTAAAGTATAAACAGGGTGTTGTGGAAGGTCAACCGTAACCGCAACCACGAACAGATAAAATAAAGTAAATAAAAGTAAAGCCTAACTCTGAGGCTAACAGAATAAAGACAGAAATTTAAAATATATATAGCCTTGCTCTGAGGCGATGCAGAAAGTAATCCTAAATTCTAGCCTAGCTCAGAGGCAAAGATTCATAATTACCAAATAGTGAAGCTTTTATTTATTATCCAAACTTACAATCACTCGTAGTGAAATCACGCAGTAAATACACTCTTCACTCATGTAAATACCATATAAATACAGATATACATACAGTACACATTCAGTACAGATGTATATACACTTTGCATACAATACTCATATATATCGTAACACACATATACATACAGTACATACAAGTACAGTCGTATATGTAGATACGTACAAACTCAATTACCAATCATACAAACAGATCCTGGTTGGATCACACAGAAGAAAAGGAAATTTTTTTTTATAACATTGATCGAACACGAACACAAACAAACACAATCAAGAACGAACACGAATGACGAAGAAGAAAGAGGACTGACGCGACGTAAAGATAAAGGAAAAGAACGAAGACGACTCAAAGCAGATTCTTCTTTATATAACCTAAACTTTTAAAAATCAAACGACGAATCAAAATTCAGAATTCAGAAATCATACCGACGAAGTGATTGCTGAAATCTGATTGGAGAAGAAAGAAATAGAAAACAGAAAGATCGGTTGAAGATCAACGATCAAAGTCAGAAGATCGAACTTAGACGACGAAAAGGAGAAAGAAGACAGACGAAAGCGGAAGGAAGGAAATGAAAGAGTAGAGCGAACTTCTCCCCCTTCTCCTGAAAGACAGACGTTCTATTTATAGAGGAAAGTGAGAACCGATAACCGGGGTGACTGGTTAATTAGTGGGGTCCACAACTTAAGTTGAAGTGTGGGGTCCACAGTGGGCTCTACCTTAAGAGGAAAAACTGTATTGGGTGGCAAACCAGTTGAGACTAAAGAAACAGAAAGACCGGCTGTTACCTGGACAGTATTCCAAGTTGAAGATTTACTTATCACATGTTGAGAGGACGAACTTTGACTTTCCAATACTATTGTGGGGGACGGAATCGGAGATGGTGATTTTCTTGTATCAGGGCAACTTGTAGTACAATGACCATATTGACCGCAACAGTAACATTTAGGACCAAGGTCAAAGTCGAAATTTGCATCAGGAGCTTCAAAACAGCAAATTGTCGTGTGGCCAATATTTCCGCCAAGAGTACATTGAAGATCATGAACTGCGCCATATGAATGCAATATGGTAACTAATTTCATTGCTTCATCCTGGGGTATACCAGGTGTATCTTCATTAAGCTGCAAAAACCACGAATATATGTTAGGGGATAGTGCTGGTGGGAGCACTGGCGGAGACTGAACAAAGAGACTTGGAACTGGCTCAAAAGCATAGCTTTGTTGGAATAACTAACTGGCGTGTGAACTTATCCCACCATCTGATGAATATGGTATAAGCCAGTGAAGACACTAATATCCCTTGTTCTTCAAAGGTATGAAAACAGAAATTCCAAGATAGAATCCATGGAATACGAAAGTAACATAAAAATAATAGAAAGGATTTCTAAAAGACTTATGAATAACTTCATGAAATTTCTCAAATTGACTCTTATAATATTTTGGCAAATACTCAAATTTAGGACCAAATTTTCCTGTCCACTGATGAAACCACATAGGAACTTTACATAGTTTCTCTATATCAATGCAAATAAACCAGGAGTGCTGAATTTGAGTATTTACCAAAATAATCCTAAGTCTCAACACTCTTGGTTTATTCGCATTGATATAGACAAACCATGTAAAGTTCCTATGTGATTTCATCAGTGGATAGGAAAATTTGGTCCTAAATTTGAGTATTTACCAAAATATTATAAGAGTCAATTTGAGAAATTTCATGAAGTTATTCATAAGTCTTTTAGAATTCCTTTCTATTACTTTTTATGTTACTTTCGTATTCAATGGATTCTATCTTGGAATTTCTGTTTTCATACCTTTGAAAAACAAGGGATATTAGTGTCTTCACTGGCTTATACCATATTCATCAAATGGTGGGATAAGTTCACACGCCAGTTAGTTATTCCAACAAAAGCTATACTTTTTGAGCCAGTTCTAAATCTCTTTGTTCAGTCTCCGCCAGTGCTCCCACCAGCACTATCCCCTAGCAATATATTCGTGGTTTTTGCAGCTTAACGAAGATACACCTGGTATACCCCAAGATGAAGCAATGAAATTAGCTACCATATTGCATTCATATGGCGCGGTTCCCAAAGTCCAAAGACAAATTGCAATTGAATAAATAGGAGATACTGTGATTGTTAAAGATAAACTCCAGAAGGATTTGCAATTTGCTCAATCTCCATGGAGCCTTCATGATCTTCAATGTACTCTTTGCGGAAATATTGGCCACATGACAATTTGCTGTTCTGAAGCTCCTGATGTAAATTTTGACTTTGACCTTGGTCCTAAATGTTACTGTTGCGGTCAATATGGTCATTGTACTACAAGTTGCCCTAATGCAATAAAATCACCGTCTCCGATTCCGTCTCCCACAATAGTATTGGAAAGTCAAAGTTCGTCCTCTCAACCTGTGATAAGTAAATCTTCTACTTGGAATACTGTCCAGGTAACAGCCGATCTTTCTGTTCCTTTAGTCTCAACTGGTTTGCCACCCAATACAGTTCTTCCTCTTAAGGTGGAGCCCACTGTGGACCCCACACTTCAACTTAAGTTGTGGACCCCACTAATTAACCAGTCACCCCGGTTATCGGTTCTCACTTTCCTCTATACTTCTGACTTTGATCGTTGATCTTCAACCGATCTTTCTGTTTTCTATTTCTTTCTTCTCCAATCAGATTTCAGCAATCACTTCGTCGGTATGATTTCTGAATTCTGAATTTTTATTCGTCGTTTGATTTTTAAAAGTTTAGGTTATATAAAGAAGAATCTGCTTTGAGTCGTCTTCGTTCTTTTCCTTTATCTTTACGTCGCGTCAGTCCTCTTTCTTCTTCGTCATTCGTGTTCGTTCTTGATTGTGTTTGTTTGTGTTCGTGTTCGATCAATGTTATAAAAAAAATTTTCCTTTTCTTCTGTCTGATCCAACCAGGATCTGTATGATTGGTAATTGAGTTTGTACGTATCTACATATACGACTGTACTTGTATGTACTATATGTATATGTGTGTTACGGTATATGTGAGTATTTTATGTAAAGTGTATATACATCTGTACTGAATGTATACTGTCTGGTTTATTATGTGTATGAACAAAACTCACCATATTTAATAGTACCAACTGGAGGGTGTTTACTAGTTATTGTTTTTCCCTCAGACGTTTCCCATGTGCGAGCTTCTTTAGTAACTAATATTTTAGGTGTTATAAAATTTTTAAACCATTTTTTAAATGAAATTTCATATCCTAATATAGTTAACTTATCATAATATAATATTTTATATTCAGCTAATTGTTCGTTATTAAATGTATTAAAATACCAAGTTCTAAAATTCTTATTTTTATCTTTCATAAATTCTTTAGAACATTTTGTCCTATTTGGTTCAAAGATTATAGTATTAATCTTAAATTCCATATCAGAAAATGTTGGTAAATCCATTATGGTATTATAATTTTCAAATTCACAAGAACTATTATCACTAGTACTACTTGTTTCAGATGTATTTATTTCTAACGCTTCATATTCATTTGTATCTATAGTAAACTCAGATTCTTATAATAAATTAAGTAAAGATGTTTTTTCCTCTTCAAATATGTTTAATTCCCTTATTTTTCTATGTAATTTACATTGATTTCTAGTATGACCAGGTTTTCCATGTTGCAAAATTTGTATTTTTCTTATATTTTACAATTTTCTTTTTGGGATTTCTTTCTGGGTTTTCTTTTTTCCCGCTTTTCCTTTTTCTATAATATGGAATAAAAGGTCTTTTATTCTTTTTATTTTTATTTTTAGGAAAAGTTTTAGGAGAATATTGAGAAGTTAAATACATATATATATGTATATATATATATAGATAAATGAAAAAGACAACTGAGGCAAGAACCAAGTTGACTCAATTGGCACTACAACAAGTCGAAGACTGGTACTATGTACGCTTTTGTTGATGCACCGGCCTGCGAGGGGTGGATGCTGGCAGACAATACCTATCAAAAGCAGAATTGATAGAAGGAAAAACATTGAGATTGAATTAGGTAAAACACTAACCCTAGAATTTGGGGGAAAAAGTGGCAACGGTGCATGTCAAAAGGTGAGGATTTATAAGGTGGAAGATAAAAGAGGCCCATTTGTTAATCCACATAGGCTTTATTTCTAGCCAATGTGCCCAAAAGTAAGAAAAGAGGAAAACTAGATTTATATCGATTAAAATGTTGGGCAAGAAACTTGATTTAATGTTTGAGTCGAATATAAATAAGTCTAAAATTCAAATTGATGTTTGATTTAGTTTAAAAAATACAACTAATAACATTAAAATAAGTTTCTATAGAGATCTAACATAACAGTAGAAAGATTTAATACGTAATCATTGTCATATTAGATGTTAATATTACGACAAGAGATTTAAGATACTTTAAGATAAAGCATCTATGTAAGTTTTGCTAAAAGAGTGTGTATAAATATGAACCATGTTTGCTGGATTTCAGTCAAACTCCTAACTAAAAATATAAATAAATAAGAACCAAGTATTAATGAAGTTCAGCTCAAACTGAAATCATAATCATATCAATTGCATTCAAGCAAGCAACTCTTCCTCAATGATCCAAGGTTACCATGAGGATCATCCTCAAAGTATCAAGATTCCTTTATGAACTTTTCCATTGTCGGGAGCAAACACCATGGTTGTGTGTGGATTGGTAAGGCAAGTGATTGGCAAGTTCATTGAAAAGGTTCATTTCTTTGGCAGTCAATAAACCAGAATTTGGCAAAGGAATCTAAACAATATTGTAAATGTTGTGTTAATTATCTTGGACGAAGCCGTATACTTGATGCATAAGAAGCAACAATTGTCTTAATAAGATGTCTAGTGTCATTATTAAATGCAGAACTACCTCATTTGCAAGTTCTTGAAGGCTAAGCTGGATGGACCAAAAAGAAACTCTTGTTATTGACCTTTTCAAAATGCACATTTCTAAAGAAATATATAGCACCACGTCATAAACATTAGACTATTACTACTCTCATCTACGATAGCAAGTTTAATAAAATAAACCTTCACAGGGGAGAGGCTTTCCCACACAATTGGGCCATCTTTCATTGTAAGAAAAATGTTGAGAGCATCTTGATTGTCATCATGAATTTTCCTGAAGAGATGAACAAGTTCTTTACCAACATTTGCCTCTGTCAGTCATAGAAAAAATCAGTGATCAAAACAAAAGCCTTCTAATTCACTATGGCATGAAATATACCTAACCTATAAATTGATCCCACACATCTATCTTTCCGCTTAAGTGATGCTAGACATTGTTTACTCTATAGACAAGACACCAGAGTTCCCACGTAAGACCACTTCCTGCAAGTTTTCTGAAAGATTTTAAATTATTACGTTTTCCTCATCTAAAAATATAAGTAACATGATTCCGAATAAATTTTAAAGACTACAAAAAGAAAATATACATATAATCAGGGAAAGAACATGTACTTGGTCATGATTCTTTGCCGTCAACAGAACAGATACAAAGAAGCATGTGACAGAACTCCTGATCTCCTAATAAGTAGCCACACAGATAACAACCATTGTTCCAGTAATTTCATTAGCCTTTTGTGTTACATACCTCCCAAGCAAATGATCGAGTGCAATAAGGACTTTTATTACTTCCACAAGTGTCTTTCCCAAACATTTTCAGGCCTCAAAATAAGCCTGTGTGCATTCACATCTTTCATATTCCTAAGAACTTACTTGAACAAAACCATTGATGTGTGATGGGTTTATCATCATAGAACTGTGCAATTAACAAACATTCTCCATAGCTTTTTGCAAATGCCGCAAGTGTAAGAACCACTTTTGAACCACATTGATAATTTCTCGATAAATTGAATATTAAAATCACAATTTCATACGTGTCGCCATCATCTAATATTTGTCTCTTCACCTGACAATTTAGAACATATGATCAATTTTCAAAAGCATTATGAATCAATGGTAAGAGTAAAGTGTGTTCCAGAAAGTACAGGCTTGTATTTGTAACGAAAGGCTAAAGATGTGAGTCCAACTGATCCATAAATACCATCTCCCTTCTTAGGAACTTCACTTCCCATAAACTTTGCACGATGAAAAGTGCTCCGGTTCTGTTCACGTTTGGAAAAAATCATAAAAATACATTTAATTGTGCCCAAAAATGCCAATATACTAGTTGACAAAGAATATCTATAACAAATCTATCACAGCCAATGCAGTCTAAATGCTTTGAGCAGTAAATAAATATCACAAGAGCTGCACTACTACTGCTTTATGACATTGTTGATCTTATTTTCTTAAAAAGCTAAGAAACTAGAGTAACCCAAATTGTAGGACTTAGGTTAAAACGATAAACCTTGTGTCTGATGAGTTCCTTCAAGTAATTCAATTAAATGTTTTTTTCTCTTGATTAAAAGAGTTAGATACCAAAAGAAAATAAATTTAGATTGAGGGTATTACATCATCCAATAAATCCTTGACATTAGAAACACATATCAATTATGTATTTCAAATAGAATTTCCAAACCTCCTAGGCAGGTCTTTGTTTTTCTTTTTCTTCCTTTTTCATTTTTGAGAGAGATCCCAATTAGGTCTTGCTCCATGGTCTCAATCAACTCCAACCAATGCACCCAAATTCATGAAATTTGTGTGTTCATAATTGCATCTAACTTATTGGAATCTTTCTTTTCATCCTAAACAAGAATCATTAGAAGGTAGACCATCTTTCAGACTAGCAAATACATAATGTTGTCCTAATAAGCTCTTAAATTACCCACTCTAATACAATGTAAACACTAAGATCTAAAGAAACAAAAACTAATAAAACATGTGCCAGGAGACAGGTAACACGGTGCTAATGGGGAATTAAGCACACCGAGCTGTTTAATACTGGTTTTCACAATTTTCATTTATGCTTCCAAACATGAACAATTCCATTAAAGGGGATAGCTCAATCAGTAGGAAGCAACATGACAACACCAAATTCAAAACCATAGGATAAACATTTTTCTGCCAATAAGTTATAGTATTTTTGCAAACGAATAATCACACACGCAGATATAGATATATATAAGATTAAATATTGAATATAAAGATAAAGCATATATATATAAACAAACCACCACAGCCGTTTCTAACTAAGTGGGGTTATATAATTATCAAACTAAATTAAAATATTAAATTTAAAACAGTATTAAAAGCATATAAACTCCTCTTCAGGTGAAGTATAATCGAGGGGTTTGGAATTCTTTGTTCATGAAGGAAATCCGAAGTCCAATGGTAAACCAAACTTTTATTGACATCTTTCTTTTCATCCTTAACAAGAATAATTAGAAGAAGGTAGACCATCTTTCACACTAGCAAATACATAATTTTGTTCTATGAAATGATTGAACTATGAATGAATTCACGATTTCACTTACCACAAAAAGTTGCCTGACTCTGCAAACTAATAAGCTCTTAAATTCCCCATTCCAATACAATGTAAACACCAAGATATAAAGAAACAAAAATTAATAAAACCTGTGCCAGGAGACAGGTAACACGACACTAATGGTGAATTAAGCACGCCGAGCTGTTTAATACTGGCTTTCACAATTTTCATTTATGCTTCCAAACATAAGCAATTCCATTAAAGGGATAGCTCAATCAATAAGAAGCAACATGCCAACACCCAATTCAAAACCAAAGATCAAACCCATTTTTCTACCAATAAGTTATTGTATATTCGCAAGCATATAAATGCAAAAGACAACTGAGGCAAGAACTGAGTTGTCTCATTTGGCACTGCAACGAGTCGGAGAATCGTTCGATGTACGCTTCTGTTGATGCGCCGGCCGACAAGGTGTGGATCCTAGCCGACACAATACCTATCAAAAGCGGCATTGGTAGGAGAAAGAATATTGAGAACACTCCTTGGCCGACACAAGATATTATGCTGAAAATGGAGTTATTTTAATCGGACCTCCTTGGCTACCAAGATCATATATATTGTCTATGTTAGAAAGAAAGGTTGATTCTCTCCAAGATGGTAACAGCCTTTGATATCTGATTCTATCACTGTCTGTGATTTGAAAAATCTAAATGAACCATAAATGCAAAATAACACATGCACAGGCTAAGTTGATTATACCAACTTATTAATGTGAATACAACCTTGACAGATTTATCATTTTCACTTTATCTTGTATTGTCATCTCAGTTGTAGGGCTCGAACTAGTTAACCATTATATCTAATGTGAGTAGATTTTTATTCTTTTATAAAGAGTTTGATTCCCAATTCTCAAAAATGATGAAGCGCGCTTTAATAAAAGAGGAATCCAACTCATAATAATGCAAGCTTTATGATATTCGAGAAGCTTTACAGTCAAACAAACTGATGGAGAATCAATATTCACTTTGGTTTTGCAACACAAGTAGGGCAAATAAGTTGCAGGAGTGAAAGGATTTGCGTTTCACATTGATATCTAAGCAACATTTTGATATTAGAGATCTTTATTTTCACTAAACAAAAGAAGAGGATCTATAGATTTAACAAATGCAATGTCAAATCTCAATTCTCTATACTTCTTGAGGCACTAAAAAGAAATTATTCGTCGGAAATGTTCTTACGAAAAAGATGTGGACACAATTTGGATAAATCTAAAAACTGATATACCAATAACATTTTGTTGGAATTTTCATACCTTCAAATGCTAATTTACAGGGAAGGGGGAGATGACAAATATTCGACAATGACAAAATATGATGAAGACTCTAGACACAAAGTAAAGCTGGACCAAATAATAGGGATCACATTCTCCACTGAAGTTGGAATCATCATGATCTATATATGGTCTCCAACCCACAATTTTTTTCCAAAGCAATCCACATAGTTAAATAGGCCAAGCATAACCTATTATAGTAAAATAATTGCAGCAGTAGCTTATAAACCTTAGAGGAAGTGGTTTCCCTCTTTCGAGTTCCTTGCAATGGAGGTACCTCCATCAGTCTACTACACAGTTCACATACTTCTTTTCCTTTTGTCAATGTTAGGTTTTGACAAAGTTAGGATTTCCCTTTACCTACAACTCTTAATCTTTTGCTATTGTTAATGTTTGACTTTGACAAAGATAGTATTTTCCCATACTTACAAAAGCTGCTAGCAAATACCTTCTTCTTGATTACACTGAAACACCTTGACCAAATATAACTTGGTACTTTGTGAGATGCTACTTGTCTTCCTCCAAGAGACAAAGTTTAACTCACTTTCCTTTCTCCCTAATCTTCTTTCTACAGAAGAGCATTGCAACTGAACATGGATCAGCTCATATGGTTAAAGCAGATGGTAACGCACTCATTGATTGCTTATCACAATTTGATAAATGAAAGGCAAATGCAGAGAAGTAAGGATTCATACCTGCGCTCCAAAACTACCTGCGCTCCAAAACGCCCTCAAACAAGGACGGCAGACCACCGGCCATGGCCATCACTGCACCAGCACCATCTTCCCTACAGGCACTTGGAATTTTCAGCACAACATAATCTGCCCTGAGCAAAATCGCCCAATGCAGAAGTACACACTTTACCGCTGCTGCAACCAAACCCAAGCCATGGGCACCTAAATACAACCTTTTTAGTATACTCTTATGTCAAAGTCAAATTACTATACTCTACGTCAACTATATGTAAATCAAGTCATGAATCACATGAACTTCCAACTACAAGTTGTCTGATTACTATACTCTATGTCAAATATATGTAATCAAGTCATGAATCACATGAACTTCCGACTACAAGTTGTGCATCAATCCTTCTATTTTCCTTAACGATTTGATCTTTGATATGATTTGCTATAGATTAAAATAAAACAAGATAATATAAGAAAAAAAAAGAAAAAACATGAACAAAAACTTATCCACGGTTAAAACAGAAGAACAACATAAAAAAAAACTGCCTCCAATAACATACACACGCACAAACTTTGTGTGGAGAGGAAGAAAAAGAAGAAGGTGGGATTGGTCGCCATGCTTTCGTCTACAAGCGGCAGCGTTAAACCATGCTTTTGGTCCGCAAAAGATCGATCTTTCCACCAGGGAAGCGTCGAGAAGAGTGGAGCCGCCGTCGTCGGATTCCATAGTCGGTTCCTCTTGCAGGTCTCTCTGATTGCTTCCGTGTTTCAGAGACCCGCCGCCGTAGAAGCTGAAGAGCACGAGCGGTCTTCGTTGCAAGCAGGTGCGAGGTACCTGGGTTTTATGCGTTCTAGCTAGGGTTGGTATTGGCCACAAAACATCCGTACTCCGCCATGTCCGCGTCCGTTAATAGCTAAATAGTCATTTGTTAGAGTCGCATGGACATGACAGCGGACGATTTATACATGCCTGCTACTATTTTTATGTCCATTAATAATTTAAAAAGAAGAAAAATATTTTAAATAATTTGTTAAGATTTTATTAATACCTATCAATATTGTTCTCATCCGTTAAAAAAATTAGACTTAATCTAAAAATATATGTTAAGTTTTTTAAGTTATTAACAAAATAAATTACAACAATTTGTTAAATACTCAGCATCCAAAAATTTTTAGCTTCTTATGGTACACACTTGCTTTTAAAGTTTTTTCTTAGTACTTCGGTCGTTCTCGGCCACAAATACACTCTTTATCATTGTCATTAGAGAAATGGTCCGCAGCTGTCGCCTTCGTCTCTGTCTTCTTCCAATGTATGGTAACCTATTTCTACTTTACCTTGAAAAAAAATTATTTCTACTTTAAATACTTACAATCTCTTTTTCATTCCCTTCTTTCTCTACTCTTTTTTTCCAAATGTCATATTTTGAAGTTTGGAAAGGATAATATATTTTTTAC
The DNA here is from genome assembly GCA_033002965.1 of Piper betle. Taxonomy (NCBI): domain Eukaryota; kingdom Viridiplantae; phylum Streptophyta; class Magnoliopsida; order Piperales; family Piperaceae; genus Piper; species Piper betle. The sequence goes on along the minus strand of JAURVB010009928.1, from coordinate 9,062 downwards.
ACCAATCATATATTTAACTACGTGAGTCCTATTTTTGTAATTATGTTTACTTTTATTTTCATTATAGTTGATCGAAAGAGAAAAAAATTCTTGAAGTGGGAGCCTCATTTCTAAAGGGATATTATGACAGAATCATTCTAAAGAGATCGGAATTATTGATACAAATGTGGTGAATCCAAAGAGAAAGAATATTATGAATAATGGAAGCACAGGTAATAAGAACGGGAAAAGGTTTTTAAAGCAGATAAGAATGAGATACGAGCGAATACTTTGAAAGATGTGGTGCATGCACAACCAGTAAAAAATTATTTGATAAAGGATGAAGACACAGAGACAAATAAGAATGTCAACTCTCCCCAATGAAGAAATGTAACTTCTATATATTGGAATCATTTTAATAAGGAAGAGGGCAAAGATGGATGGTAAGCAACTGGGTTGCAAAAATAAATCAATTTTGAGTAGAATCAGCCAATTTTAGTTAGGTACAAAACTTAGTTAAAATAAAGCCAGATTATTTTGACAAAAAATCTGACCAAAAATTGGCCAATTCAAGCCGATCTAAGCCGATTCTCACCCCGAGTCGATGATGATAAAAATCTGAGCCGATTCTCACCCCGAGTCGACGATGATAAAAATCTGCCATTTCAGGGGGATGGAGATGATCGGTGAAGGCGGTTGGGCTCGACGCTAGCAGAGCTACCTAGGGCTGGGATGGGGGTGATCGGTGAGGGAGAACTAGAGAAAAGGATGGGCTTTGGTAGGGGTTGGTGAGGGGGGGTCGAAGTGGTGCAATCGGAGGGTGGGTCGGCCATAGCAGTGGGTGGCGGCAGTCAGAGAAGGCGGCTGGGCTCGGGTGAGGGTGAACGAGGGAGAGTGAAGGGGGAAAAGAGGTGGTGGCGAGGGCAGTGAGGAAGTCAGACGTGGCCAATGATGGCAGCGCAACCAATTGCTAGAGGGGGTAGGTAGTGGTGTTGGGAGGAGGGAGGCTTGGGCCGGTTGGTTGGAGAAGAATGAGGGGGGATAGTTTAGGTAATAAAAATTGACTCGTTCCCGACTTGAGTTAATAATAATAAAATAAATTTTAAAAATATAAAATAAAATATAATAAAATCCAATAAAATAAAATACAACCAATAATAATATAATGACATGTTCTACAATGTACATGGGACGGGAGAGGAGATCAATAACTGATTTTGACTGATTCAAGTGAACCAATTCTTATCTTATTTTTGATGAATTAATCTGATTCATTGATTCCCTTCTAATCAGATTCAACATCTGATTTCAATTTTTACAACTATGATAAGCAATGGGTACTTTGCAAGTTTTTTAAGTCTAGGTTGCCAAGAGATACTAAGAAGAGTGGAACAAATTCATTGAAAAGGCATCTTGTGAATAAATGTCCCGAATACAAACAAGAAATGAGAAAAAAAAACATAAAGGGACAACAAACCATCAAGTTTGGGGACAAAAAAAAAGATAAGACTTGTGGCATTGAAGAAAATAAATTTGATCAAGAAACAACTAGAAGAGCTTTGGCAGAAGCAATGATATTACATGAGTATCCTTTTATAATTGTGAATCAGGGTTTATAAAATTTATTAGAAACTTGGAGCTGGCTTTTAAGATGGTTGGTCGTTGTAAAATCGCTAAGGACTGCATGAAGATCTACCAAACTGAATTGAAGGTAATTAATGATTTTCAGGTACCAAATATCCCACTTCTAATCTGTTTTTCTGTAGGATTTGTCAACTGAAAGTTTTTCTAAATGATTGGTCGAAGCATAAAAATGATTTTATATCCGCAATGACTGATAAGATGAAAGACAAAGTTGATAAATATTGGGATTGCACATGCAATAATTTTAGCTTCTGTTTGTATTCTTGACCCACGATGAAGTTAATACCGGTGGAGGTATATATTCCTATACCATTTGGAAATACTTTGGGAAGAGCAAAAATTAATGAAGTGTATTTATAATTGAAATTGTTATATGATGAGTAAGCTATCTGTGCTCCTAGTTCTAAGTGAAGTCCATGATGTGCACCAGAACCCCGCGAAGAAAGAAAGGGCGGCCAAGATAAGCAGGTTGACTTGGATGGGTGGGATAATCTTTGGATTAAGAAGGCGAATGACTACATTGATGGGTCTTCAAGCAATGAAGAAAACAAATCTGAGTTTGATACTTACAAGAACCAGTCTTGAAGAATTCACTTGTTGATAACTTTGATATTCTGACGTAGTGGCAAGCTTATTTGCCTGCATACCCTACATTATCAAGAATTGCAAGAGACGTGTTACCAATTCCTTGACCACCGTGGGATCCGAATCCGTATTTAGTATAGGTGGCCGAGTGATTAGCGAGTCACAAAATTATTTGAGTTCAGTGATGGCCGAAAGCCTAATTTGTGCTCAAGATTGAATTCGGGTAAAATACAAAGGTAATTATTTTTTATTTATTAATTTATTTACAATTTTTTTGTTCCTTTCTATAGTTTGATTCAGCTGAAATATGTATTTTTTCTTATTATAGCTTCAAGTCATGAAGAATTAGAGGGTGAATTACATATAAAGGATGGCATCTTTGACTTAAACTTAGGAAGACGAAATTGAATGATTAAGCTTGGAAGATGAAGTTGAATGATTCATGCAGTTTATTTTGTGGCAGCTATATCATAGGATTATACGTTTAGTGCAATCATTTATTTAGGAATAAAATTATGGAACATATTACTTTGATATTCAATTTTTTAGTGATATTTTTTTGGGCAGCTATATCAGTGAATTATATGTTTTGGTGCAGTCATTTGGGAATAAAAATTGTGGAACAATTACATTTTACAAGGCAGCCTTGAACAAAAAAGAACTATAGAACGGCCTTACACGGCCGCCCCATCGCCAAGGAAGGGCAGCTATTACCTGGCTGCCCATTAAGGAAAAGGGCGACCATGCTTCTGGCCACCCATGAAAGAGGAAGAGTGGCCAAAACCTTGGCTGCCTATGAGAATGAAAGGGTGGCCAGCCTTTTGTTAGGCCTTTTGGGCCCCCAAAATAGACTTGTAATAGGTGTCACATGTCTCTTTTAATCTAAAAACTAGCTTAAAAATAAAGTTGTTTTATTATCCTATATACAAGTCACCAACATCATCCACAACCGATGTGAGATAAACCTAATAATGCCCCTTCCTACATTGGACAACCCTGAAACTATCATCGTTTGACAATCTCCCATTCATTAGACGAAACTAACATATCATCACCCATGAAAGAAACACATCTACAATCGGCGTAGGCAAATATAAAAACTCCCCTTAAATGATCAGGTGAAACCCATGAAGGAAACACATCCATAATCGGCATAGGCAAACACAAAATCCCAAGATCGTAACCTAACTCTAATACTATTATTAGGTCCTTTAAGCCCCTAAAAGGGACTTACAATAGGTATCATAGGCCTTTCTTAATCCAAAAGCTAGCTCAGGAATAAAGATTTCTTATTAGTATATATATAAGAGTAGGGTGGCCCACCCCTAGTCGTCCATGATGGTGGAAGGGGTGACCAAGTGGTGGCTAGCTGTCACGGGGCTGATTCTAGGACCCAAAATTTTTCGATCCCAAACAGTTTTGTGCAGCGTATTCCCACTCCGAGGATTACCACGATTTACTTAGAAGTAATGTTCGATCCCAATCGACCGTGCTGCTTGGTGCACTGCTCGGCACGCTTGGCTGCTGCTCGGCATGCTGCGCTCGCTCACGCTTGTGCACACTCGATATCGCTCATCTGCTCGGTAGCCTGATTGATCATGCACCGTACACAAATTGCACCTCAACCCCAGTGTTTCGACCCATACACCGATCACTCGTACGCCTAGCCCTGATGCTCGATCAGCACTCGGCTAGCGCACCAACTCACGAACCAACATCATCTTGAGGTTCCCTAACTCGAACCCAACCACATGCTCGGTACCGCAAATACTGACCCATGTGCCACAATCCACTGCCGTAACTCGACGCCATGCTAAACCGCAATGCTCGGTCACCCGACAGCCTCGTGCACCTTAGTTCCTTACCTGCAACTATAACACGGGTTAGCTTCGATATATTATTTCACCACTCGGATAGCCATTGCTGCCCCCTCATGGATGCGAGAAACTTAGGAACAACACCCAAACCCTAGTTCTCAATAACATCCATGAATCATGGCTGTAATAATAGCCATGATGAAGAAGGGGCGGTTAGCCATGAAGAAGAAAGGACGGCTAGCCCATAAAGGAGAAGGTGTGGCTAGCCCCTAGCCGCCCACAAGAGTGTAAGGGCAGCCAAGTGGTGTTGGCCGTCATTAGTAGTGGAAAGGGGCGGTCTTGCACATGGAAAGGGTGGCCAAGTGCTAGCCACCCATGACAGTTAAAAAACAAACAAAAGAAGGGTAAGACAATTATTTTTTAAATGTGTAACAGTTGATAAGTATATATGTATTGTTTTTAAATATTTATAAATTTATTCTTCATTATTGTCTTGTTCAAGTTACATTTTGAAAGCTATTTAAATTTGTTTTACATTTAGGTATATGTGTGAAAGTTAAGTAAATGAAAGTTTGTATTTAAATGTTTATTTTATAGATAAGCTTATTAGTCATCGAAGTAGTGACGAGCATTTGGTTGGTTAACCGAACCAATCAAACCGAATTAACCAAATTAAGTTTGGTGTTTGGATTTTGTAACTGAACAGAACCGAATTAGCTCCAAAACTGAACTGAACCAAACCAAAATATTTCAGTTTGGTAATCGAATAACCAAATTAAATGATAAGTTATGAAAAAAATAAATTTGCTAAATTATTTAATTAAAATTATATTATTATTTTAGAAGACATAATCATTTAATAAGTAATCATATATATATATATATATATATTAAACAAATAAAATTCATCATAAAATATTATAATATTACAATATCTAATATAAAATCTATATTTTATAATTTTTTTTACAATTTTTATTATTTTCGTTATTTCAATTAATTCAGTTCAACCGAAATATCAATATGCAGATTGGCTTCCAAAAGGTCCAACAAGAAATCGAACCGAAATATTTTCTAACCTAACCAAATTGCTTGTTTGGGTATGGTTCGGTTTGGTTTTCAGATTTCAGTAAATTATGCTCACCCTACCACAAAGTGACTTGGCTTAGAAAGATTACAAATAAATATTAAAGTGTGTATTTTCAATTGTTCATGTTTATATGATGTTCTTAAATGAAACAAAATTTTAACTTGAATAATTGAGATTATTAATTATAATTCTATGAGGCCACCCAAAGGTGGACCATTGCTTATAGTCAATTACATTATAAGAGATATATTGACAAACTTAGTGAATGTGGTTGTATATCCAAAGATAGCATGCATGTTAACTTAAGTATGATTGATTATTTGTTAAAACACATACATTTTTTATGGCATCAATGTTGGCTAAATTTGTGTTTACGTATCACCCCAAGGTGAACTTAAATATATTATAAATTTCATTGATAATTTAAATCCTTTTAGGTTACCGAAAGTATTAAAGTGTGTGTATGTGTATTGTTTTCACAACAACTTCTAGCTTGTTTGGAATGAGTAATGGTATGGTTAAATTCGATGGGATCAACTATGCTGATTGGTATGAATAGATCCAATTTCAACTGGGTGTTATGTGGTTGGATTTGACATTAGTTTCAAAAAGGCCACAATCATTACTAAGACTAGTACAAAGGCTGACAACTCTTATTTTGAGACTTGCAAGCAGTGATAGGCTGTGGTTGAATTTAACAAGGATGACGATGTCTAGAAATAATAAACTATCACTGCCCAAGAAGGACAATACAAAGGGATTTATGGTAAAAGTTAAAGAGTATTCTCAATCGAACATTACTTATAAGTACATCGTGGGACTCTCTTGAGTGAGCTGATGACCAAGAAATTTGATTAGTCATAGCCCATTCGTGATCATGTAACTGGAATGATAAATATGACAGCAAAGTTGAGATCAATGGGCATGGACGTGAGTGAGTCCTTTCTTGTGTAGTTTATTACTAACTTATTTCCTCCTGAGTTTGGCTAGTTCAAAGTGACTTACAACACCATTTGGGAAAAATAAAACGTTCAAGAAATTAAGGCCATGTTAGTTCAGGAGGAAGAGAGATTCAAAAGTGAAAAACCACTCTGCTTATCTGCAAAAGGAAGCCAATTGTGAGAAGACCAAAGTAGGAAAGAAAAACGGACACGGCCCCAAAGAAAGTGAATGATGGGAAGGTTCATAAAGAGTACAAATGCTTCTTCAACAAAAGGATTGGTCACTTCAAGAAATATTTTCCGAAAAAAGGCCTGGTTCGGAAAAAAGGTACACACTATGAATCAAATGTCATCGAAGTGCCTAATAATAATTAGTGGTTAAATTATGATGCCACTACCTATGTGTCTCATGTTATATAGGGATTCTTTTTGATCTAACCTATAAACAAAACTGAACAATTCTAATATATGGGAACTGAATCAAGGCATGAATTGAGGGAATTAGAACATACACATTAATCCTGGATTCTGGATGTTGCCTGGATCTTCAATAGTGTCTTTATGTTCTCGATTGGGTAAGGATTTTAATTTTTGTTGGAAGATTGGATGATTTTAATTTTAATTTTAAGATTGAAAAATATGTATCTAAAAATGAGATCTAGGCTCATTGATTGAAAAATGAGGATCTAGACTCGTTCAATCAAGCCATGGAATGTGACAATTCAGAAAAATGGTCTAATGTCATGAAAGAAGAGTTAAAATCGATTAATGATAACAAAGTCGAGGATTTAATTGAGTTGCCTCAAGGTTCAAAACAAGTACGTTGTAAGTGGGTCTTTAAGACTAAATGTGACTCAAAGGGCAACATCAAAAGATATACAACTAGATTTGTTGCCAAAGGTTTCACTCAAAAGGATAACATTGACTACAAGGAAATCTTCTCTAATTTCAAATAAGGAATTCTTATTAATTGTTTTGGATCTTGTGACGCATTATGATCTAGAGCTTCGCTAAATGAATGTTAAAACCGACTTTCTTTATAGTAACTTGGAAGAGGAAGTTTATAAGGATCAACTAGAAGGTTCTATAATCATAGGAAAACAAAACTTAGTGTGTAAATTAAAAAAATCAATATATGGAGAGAAGCAAGCTCCCAAACAATGGTATCTTTAGTTCAATTATACCATTACATTTTATGGTTTTGTCGAAAACATTGTTGATCGGTGTATCTATATGAAGGTTAGTGGAGCAAATTCATTATATTAGTTTTATATGCTAATAATATTCTTCTTTCTGCTAATGACATTGGGATGATGTTAAAAATTTCTCTCTAAGAATTTTGAAATAAAGGATATGGGTGAGACATCATATGTGATTGAAATAAAAAAATTTCATTATATATCAGAAGGATTGTTGGGATTATCTCAGAAGGCCTACATTAATAAAATTTTGGTGAGATTTAGAATGAATAAATACTCCGCAAGTATAGTTCCTGTTCATAAAGGAGACAAGTTCAATTAAATGCAATGTCCAAAGAATAAATTGGAACATAGGGAAATAGAATCAATTCTTTATGCATTCACAGTAAGGAGCTTGATATATGTTCAGAGATGCACTAAGCCAGACATCAGTTTTGGTGTTGGGATGTTAGGCTGATATCAAAGTAATCGTGAATGGATTGCTGGAAAGCTATATAGAATGTTCTTAGGTATTTGTAAGGCACCAAGGATTACATGCTCACGTGTTGGGGTTCAAACTATCTTGAGGTGGTAGGATATTCAGACTTGGATTATGCCGAATGTGTGGACTCACGAAACCACATTTGACTACTTGTTCCTATTGGGAGGAGGAGCAGTTCATGGAAGAGCAAAAAATAACCTACCATTGCCACTTCCACTATAGAGGTTGAGTTTGTGGCATGCTTTGAGGCCATTTTTCATGTATTGTGGTTGCAAAATTTTGTATCAGGTCTTGGTATTGATGACAGTGTAGGTAGACTGTTGAACATTTATTGAGATAATTCAGTAGTTGTTTTCCTATCTAAGAATGACAAGTATTCAAAGGGTGCTAAGCAAATGGATATAAAATACTTGTTTGTTAATCCTAACTGTAACTGGATCTTAAACTTCCGAAGCTCAAGGGGTGCCATTCGGAATAGGGCCCGAGAGATAGGAGCGATACCAAGCAACACGTCTATACCAAACTCTACCTCCCTCACAGGTGGTAAATTAGGGGCCATATCAGGGAACACATTTGCAAATTCCCTGACCATTGGTATACCTAACACTGTTGAGCTTGACTGCTCTACTATAGCAACTACTGTGGCTAAAAATACGTTACAAACTTTGTCAATGAGTCTTTGAGTCCCCTAGTATGAGATCAAACTGCCGCCTCTATCTCTGCCTCTTCCCTGAAAAGAGATCTCTATATTCCTCTTAAGGTGTAGGCGCCTAGTCATCCAAGCCATGCCAAAGATAGTATCAAATTCCCTCATGGCCAACACTATAAAATCAGTAGAAATAACACATCGGTGGTGAGCACTACTCCCATAGGAGTAGACACTACCAAATCATACCCTAGATCATCTACAGTCATACCAATCCTATCAACAAATTTCCTAGACATGAACAAATGCGTACTAACAAAGACAAATAACACTATAGTAGGAGCAAAGTGGATGAGAAGTGTACATGTAATGATAGGTGCGTGCATCTTGAACAACCTCCTCATTTTGACCGCATAGACTTTGCCCTACTGTTGTGATCTCGCACTATGATCACCGGCCTGTCCATGTACCTGCCCAATATCAAACCTTTGTATATGCCCGACAACAACTACACCTAACCCTGCCTGTATCTAACCGTGCTACTTCCCTTGCTGGCCCTACTAGGCTCTTTGTCCCTACTAGCCTTTGTGACCTTGTAGACCCTGCCACCCACCGGCCTGCTGCTGTTGATCACCTTTACGTTGCTGGCCCTAATGCCCATTGCTACTGATCACCTCTAC
>JAURVB010009926.1:0-10078 GCA_033002965.1 Piper betle | reverse complement strand
TATAGCATATGGATGATCGATACAAATGATATATTTTCTATTATAAATAGATTTTAACCTACTAAAAATTATTGATTTCAAACTCTAGTAATTCCAACATTTTCTAAATATCATAAAGATTACCACTTTATTATTTATGAATAAAAACAGAGCACTAGAATACTATCAGGGTGTATGAAAATTCTTAAACATTGATATATTTATTATAAAATAATAATTTATTAATCATCAATCAAACAACAACCCCCAACCACTCCATTCTTCATCTTCCTTAGCCATAAAAATTCGATCTGTGAGCAAAATCGAAAGTATTGGTGTTCTGATATCGTTTTATGTGGTTATTGCTTTGAATTTGATAATGAATAAAATAAAATACATAAATTATTTGAGAGAAAAAATGATTTTATTAAAATTAAATATTTTTTCAAAATTTCAATAAAACTTTAGTCTATTTCTATCTGGTTTTTGAAAAGGACGATGTTATTTATAACTTTCTTTCGGGTTTAACAAACGAAAAAAATTAAGGAAAATAACATTCATTTTTGTTATTTAACACAAAAGAACTGTCAAGCAGATGATAATGTACAGATTATGATGTAATAAAGTTAACCAAATACTCTTCCGACGAGTATAAGTTGACCCATCAGCTCTGGCAGTTTTGTTTGATCCGCCATATTTTACTTTTTTCTTTATAAAATCTCACCAATTTTTTGGTCGAGCGAGCGAGGGGTACAAAATTAATTAAATTTATTTTTCGATTAAAAGTATGATTCTGGACCACAAGAATTTTTTATTTAATATGCACCTGTAATAGGTATTGGTATTTATCTAGATTTTGTTCTCTTTTGTTATCGGTTGATAAGGTAGAAGTTACTTTATTTAATTATTTTTTATTAATTAAAATTAATTTAAAAATAAAATATTATAAAATATAGAAAAAATGAAAAACAAGTTTTTATGAATAATATGAAAAATGAAGTATAAAAAGACTCTTAAAAATCTGTGCAACAAAAGATCTTAAATTTGAGACTTTTTACATTAAAAATATTTTTTAAATAAAGATATTTGTGTTTGGACGACGTAAACCTTATAAAAACCTTATATTCCCTGAAGTGGTTCTATCTCATGGAAATGCTGTTCAATAGAACTTTAGTTTTAATGGAAGTGGTTTCATTTGATGGGTGTAATGCCCGACTCATTCGATTATTTATTTTAGAATTTAGAATTTTCTTCTATTTTAATTTGAAATTAAATATTCACAAACTTCCTAAGTAATCCTTTTTTCTTCTTGGTAAGAGTCGATGCTTCTTGATATTGAAGTAAAGATCCCAAGTAATATAAGTTAATAACTTGAGTTTTTGACAATTTTAAAAATACATATATATATATAAGATAATGAAATAAGGAACAATCAAATTATAATGTTTTTTTGTGCCCATTCACCCGCATTTATCCGCACAGTAAAATGAACTTCGAAATCATTCGTATCAATATACCCCGGTCGACCAGTAAAGAAATATTCACTTATCTTTAGGATCATGAAATATTCCACTTTTTATTCTTTATTCAATTTCATTTCCTATAATGGGTTTACGTTTAATACACGAGATTCTTTTAATATTTTTGGGGTCTTAATTGTAGGAACTCTAATAATATTACGTATCAATACATTACATTTAATTTTTTTCTTTGAGTTTAATTTTTGTTTATATATCTTTGTTTTATGCTTTATCTAATTCCTATTTTATAGTAGCCGCATGCTTTATAAATATTTTAATAATACTTGGCGTGATGTTTATCCATCGATAATGCATTTCTGCCTTAGCGAGGAGCCTCGGGATTTCAGGGCAGTGGATCCTCGCCATTGATTGCTTCTCGCTGCAGCTTTGTCCATACCTGCACATCGCTCGATCCCGTGCAGCGGAGTTGGGCTCATCCCTTCTTCCTTCTCTTTCCTATCGAATCCTCTGACGTCTTCTTCACATCGCCTAGGCCGCGTCTCTCTTCCACGAACCCACAACTCCATCTTATGTATGATTTTTATTAAATTATTTAAGCATGGGTAAAATGCGTAATTTAGATTTTAAAAACCTACCCCTCTCCCTGCTTCCGCCATCGCATTTGCTCCGCCGCCCTCCGCCACGCTTCCACCGTCCGACCTCAGTTCCGTCCGACCACGCCACCGCCGCCTGATTCCGACATCAGCTCCGCTCCTCCGTCGCGCTTCCGCCGTCCGACGCTGCGCCCGATTCCGAACTCAGCTTTTGCCATCCGACGCTTCCACCCCGATTCTTCCGCGCTTCCGCCGTGATTCCACCTCGATTCCGCTGTCTGACGCTCCACCCGACCTTCCGACCATGTCACCGTCGTCCGACCTCAGCTCCGTCCGACTACGCCACCGCCGCCCAATTCCAAGGGTGGCATTCTCATAATTAAAAGTTGACTTAAGTCTAACTCGATTTAAAAATAATAATTAATTCTAAATAATTTTAAAAAAATTATAAAAATATTTAAAAATATCATAAACTATAATACACAGAATAATATCAAAATAATATTAATACCTAATTTTAATATATTTATATTATGAACTGTCAAATTATTATATATGATCGATTAAACTAATTTGGATCAATTTAACTAAACCGATTCCTGGCCAATTCAGACCGATTCCGATTCCCATTCCGACTCCTTCTTACAACCAATTTCGATTCCGATTCCGATTCATTCGTGCAACCGAACCGATCGCCTTCTTCCTTCTCTTCCTATCGAATCCTCCGACGTCTTCTTCACATCGCCTAGGCCGCGTCTCTTCCACGACCCACAACTCCATCCTCTCCTACCATGGCTTCCAACTCTTCTTCTGTATTCCCCCTTTCCTCCTCCAACTCCCTACCTTAATCTTAAGCTTTCTTCACGTTAACGATCACATCCCCTTTGTGGGTTCTCTTTTTTACTTTTTTTGTTGTAGGTGCCTCCTAAGCTCCGGCTCTACTCCTACTTCCTCAGCTCCTGTGCTTGGCGCGTCCGCATCGCTCTTAACTGGAAAGGTGCGTCACCTTTCTTTTTCTGCTTCTCCTCTGTTTACTTTCTATTGCTTTCTACTTCTCTGTTGCTGTTAAGGTGGGTGGGGGTTTTAGAATTTTGTTTTGGTTATCACACCGGTGATGCTTCGGTTGGTTGTGTTTCAGGGCTTGAATATGAATACAAGGCCGTGGATTTATTGAAAGGAGAGCAATTCAGCCCAGGTGAGGGATTTTGCAATGTTCTTTCTGTAATTATGTGATATATGCATACAGCAAGAACAGAGCAAATTAGTGGAATTAATTAACGTAAGAAATGAAAAAGCTGGGCCATTGAGAAAAAGAAGCATGGAAAGGGAACCTTTGTCATTGCACAGGTTTTTGGCTTTTGAAAACGTGATCTACTCATTTTGATATCATGTTCTAATCATCTTCTTCTTTTTCTTCATCCTGATAATGGATAGGTGTTGAACACGAGAATATGATCCATTTGATTGTGACCGGATAACCTTCCTAGTCAAAGCCTCCGCCTTTGTCTGGACCGGCAATTCCTGAGTATTGGCAGAGTTAGCCTACAGCACTGATTAGATTACATATGAAAGTTATCTGCTTAGGGTTGGAGATTACCTAGTAAATAGTTCCACAAAATCAATAGCCCATGTTCTCAAAAGACAATATAAACTGTGTATGTTAATTCCAGAAAATAGTTTTGTAAGTAGGGGCCAGAAAGACGATGGGACCAAAGGGTGGTCCTTGGGGGACTTTTGGTTTGACTTTGTTGCAATTAGCTTATGGAAGTTATGCTTCTTGTAAGAAAATAGTTTGTTCCTTGTCATACTCATGTTTTTCTTAATTACCAGAGTTCAAGAAGCTGAACCCTTTAGGCTTTGTGCCTGTTCTAGTGGATGGCGATGTTGTTGTTGCTGATTCCTTTGCCATTATAATGGTTAGTGGACCTTGGATATTCTTGCTTCTAGATGTTGTATCAAGTGTCGTAAAATATATTGTTGAATTCTACTTTTTCTGACAGTACTTGGAAGAGAAATATCCGGATAAGCCGCTTCTTCCTCAAGATCCTAAATTGAAAGCTATTAATATCCAGGTGAGCTTATCATCAAAGCACGGTTTAATTAAAGTTCTCCTATTCTTCCCCATTGCGTCCTTGACTGTGTAATTTTTATCATATTCCTTAGGTAATGGAAAATATCTCGGAAGGATAACAATCATACTTGCAATTATATTATATTCTAAATTCTTTGGCCAGTTGATTCTTCATGCATTACAATGCAAATAAATGTTATCTTTTTGCTCTTTACAGTCCCCAACATCTCTCAAGAAAAGAATACATTTTGAGTATCTTTCTATTTAGTTTTTCATGTATCTTTCCTCGTCTTCTTTCAAAATTAGTGTTGAACAATCTGAGCATTACCCTAGCAGCTCCTTGATCTTATGGGTTGCATCACCACTAATCTAAGCTCGAAACTCCGTGAAAGAATGATTAAAGTAACACATATTAAGGAGATGATCCCAACCAGTTAAGTGCAATCCATTTCTTGTTTTGTTTGGGAACCACCTATTTTACATGCGTAGACTCTTTTTGTACAAATTACACAATAGTTTAACATCTTCTGACTCCTGGCTTTGATATCGACTTGAAGTTTTCTGCCGACAGATATATAACAAAGGTTGTTTAATTTCATGTTTCTTTGCCTCATAGGAACCATTAATTCTGTTGTTTTTCGTATATTATAATTTCTATATTTTCCTCGGCTCATATCTACTTAAGATGTAACCTCCTCTATTTTTTAATTTTTTAATATATGTTTTCTTCTCTCATGTTGGTCTGTACATTAGAGCTACTCTTATTTAATGTTTCTCTGGTGCCTCAGGCTGCTAGTGTTGTCAGCTCAGGCATTCAGCCTTTACAAAACCTTTCTGTAGTGGTACTCTCTTCTTTACATTTTCAACTGGTTCTTATACCCAATTTGTGGTAACAAAGTCTTGAGGAGTTATCTTATTGCTGTGCAGAAATTCATAGAGGAAAAATTAAATGTCGCCGAAAAGGATGCCTGGGTACATTACCACATAGGAAAAGGCTTTGCAGGTAGTTTTCTTATAAGTTTACCTCTGCCAAATTGTTTCTTTTAAATAGCTAAACCTCAATGAAGTCATTTTATTGTTTTTTATTGTAAAAAAAATGGTAATATCTTTTGAACTGATCCGTGTTGCTTATCCTGCAGCTTTGGACGAACTACTGAAAAGTTATGCTGGGAAATACGCCACTGGTGCTGAAGTTTGTATGGTCTGCTTTTAAACCCTATGTTATAATTTAGTCATTCATAATAATTATTTGGGTGGTCTATCAAATTAGATGCATCAGTGTCTTAAGCTGCATCCAGTTTGGTCCTTGGTGTCTATGCTTTTAAACTGTTACATGACATTCTCAATTTCAAAAATTTTGTTTCCTAATTAATTTGCATAATCAGATGTTTAATATAGGTAGTTACTTTCAAAATAACATTAACAGCGTTTAGCATTAGTAAGACAAGCACAACCTCCTGCTTCTTGCGTTGGAATGCAAGAAGGAAAATAAGTCTTTGGTCCTTGAGCAAACATCTGGTGGAAACCTTGGGGACATTTTGGCAAGGGTGATTACAGAAATTACATTACTGACTGGCTTCTAAATTTTGTTCATAGGCGGACCTGTTTTTGGCACCACAGATCCATGCAGCAATTAATAGATTCCAACTAGATATGGTAAGTACAACCACATTCTGATGTTACTTCAGGATTATCATCGAAAATCACGACAGATCCATGCCAGCTCCTACTATCTCCTTTTTTTATATTTCATATGCCTTATATACCACAATGACTCAATTATTGTTGCCTTGAGAACTACAGGAACAATCATTTTATTCGTGTGGTGATCTGTTCGCAGAGGTTAAATATGTAGCTATTTTAATCTTTGTCTAAGCTGGTGTTGTGTTTATGCTGCTGCGTTTTTTAACTGAAGAGTGGGGACTGCTAAATCAACAATCCTTTGGTCAGATTATAATTTAGGAAGCAAGATTTAGGTACTAGTTCCTGATTCTTCGTAGAGAAAAACACCGCTGACTAGTTAGATCATAGTTAGCTCCTGCAGACTTATGATCGCCACAAAGTTACTGCATGCTGGGATTCAGATATAACGTCAATTGTTAACATATCGATTCTTTTCTTTCTGATGCATATTATAAAAACAAAGATCTGTGCACGACTAGCTCTTCGTAGTTACTACTAGTGCTTTTTCGATGATAATCTGTGTAGAAAGTTTGACATGTGATTTTTAGCTAACCAGCCGAGGCTATCTGTTCATGCCCCGATTGTTTTTTTGTTCATTGCAGTCACGGTATCCCCTTTTATCAAGGCTTAATGATGCATACAATGAACTGCCTGAATTTCAAGCTGCTATGCCTGCTATGCAGCCAGATGCACAGAAGTCCTGATTGATTGGAACCTTGCTTTATTTCATCAAGTAAATGCTGTTCAATTAATAATGTTAAGTGGCTTTTTAAAGCCTGATATGGATGCATATAAACTCTGGATTCCAGAATATTTGAAAATTGAATGTGGGTGTATTCCCGCTTCCAATGGGTTTGCAAGTCAATAAATAAATATGAGACTCTTGTGTTTGTTTTATTAAACTGTCAAGAGCATTCTACATACAAGTAGTCAACTCTTTGAAACAAAAAAACAGTGAACTTGAGTAATTGGATTATAATACATAGAAATCAAACAATCTAACAAATACATCATAGCCCGTTGATTTATCTTGGGTTAAAATTTGTTCTTAATAGGGAATCAACCGGTCCAGCCCACCCTTGATTTAACCAGTTGCAGAGGTGCGAAAGGCGAACAGGTCCAACCGCTGCAGATGTTGTTTTTACTTTCCCTACCTCATGCTTGATTAGTTATATAGACATGTCAATGATTGGGTGATTGATATACTTACGCCAGCCAAAATGCGCCGAGCACTGAGCCGACTACCCTAATTGGTGTTAGATATACGATTAATTTAAGGTTATTATAATTTATTTCTCTAAAGAAACTCTATCCTAGAAATTCATGTATTCTGCCTCGTCGGTTCGTGTCCAAACCGGTTTACTATTCAATACGGTACTTGGATCTGATATTATCTATGATGACTTTGCCTTTTTGTCCATGTGACAAATTGTTATTTTTCGATTTACTTGAGATATTGATGAATAGGTTTCATCCATAGTACTGCACAAAGTGATTTTGATTAAGATTTTTTTGAATTGCAATAATCTTATTACTTAGGTCTTTTATATTTCACTAAGGTGCAATGAGCCACTTTAATAAGATAATTACGTATTCTTAATAAAAAGAAAGTGAATAAATTCAAAAAATAAAATAAAATACCATAGATGAGAAAATTTTAGTCCTAAATAAACTAAATCAAGTTCCATGACTAACATAGTATATGCTCGAATTCTCACAACAAAGAGAAAAGCTATTAAAATAAAAATACTTTAATAATCTTATCTTTCCTACACGTTCCTAAAAATGACATGCTGATAAACTTGAGATTGCATTATTTAGTATTGAACAGACAAAATTTATCATTACATGTATGTATAAAGAAACAACAAGATGTAGATGCTAGTGCTAAAATAATTAAGTCATATAATGTTTAATTTATAAAATATAATAAAATTTATAATCAATAATTTTTAATTCAATGTCAAAGAGTTTTGTTGGACTACCCATCTAGTGAGGTGGCTGCCTTGCCTAAACCAACTAACCATACGTGCACATTATGTTTGCCTGTTACTTGACGAGTAACGGATCATAGTTGTTTAGGTCCAGGCCTCTCAAATATAAATGTATAATAGACCACACACTCTTCTGTTTTGCACGAAAATAGTCATTATGCATTATGTATTTTTAACCATGTTATCTTGATCTGACCTTGGCTACACTTAAATCCACATGGTGTGCCTCGATCGCCAATTAAATTAACTGGATTACATTATCTTATCAAAAGCCAAGGATTTGTTGTAGTAAGTGTTATAACAAACTCTCGTTGTAGTATTTTGTATCATTGATTTAAATCTTTTTAATTAAAAATATTTAAATTTTAATTATAATTAATTAAATGAATCTCCTTCAATTTTAATTAAAGAGATTTAAATTATTTATGTAATCAACTACTGATTAAAATTACAATTTCCATTGTTAAATTGAATTACTAATTAAAGTCACATGCTCAACAGTGATATGTAAACTCCAATAACTCTTATCAGCAGCATGATCATTTAATATGTATAGCACATTGACGATCGATGCAAACAATATCTACACTTTTTTCATTCCTAAATAGATTTTAACCCACTAAAAGTTACTAATTTCAATCTCTACAAATTACAAATTGCTAATATGTTTTAAATATCATAAAGATAACAACTTTATTACTTATTTTAAACATGGATTGGAAGTATAAATCATATATATAACATCTTGTTTAGTAACGAAAAATAAATAATATTATGGTGTATGTGGTAAACTTTTAAACCTTGCTATGTTTATCATAAGATTAGAATCTATTTAATCATCAATTAAACAATATTAACTAATTCTAAAAGTCATTCCCAGCCACTCTACTCTTCCTTGGCCCAAAACCAACAAGGTCCACGCTAAAATAGTTTTGCGTTGAGCAAAATCGAAATTATAGGTGTTCCAATTTTATGTTGTGTGGTTATTGTTTTGAATTTAATATCGAATAAGATGAAAGAAATATATTATTTGAGAAAATTGGTTTTATTGAAATTAAATAATTTATTTCAAAATTTCATATTTTTACATAGATGGATATAGTCTTATCTCATTATTCAACATAAGTGTCTATCAATAAATTTTTAGTCTGTCTTTAATACAAATTGTGTATAATATGATATCTTATCTAAATTTTAAAAGGCCAATGTTTATCTAGAACAATTTTTTTAAATGCCGATGTTTATTTATAACATTTTCCCTTTTTTTCTTAATACCCGAGGGCAGACAAAAGATGGATGAAAACTTAAAAACTGATTATGATGCTACTATCACTTTAATAGTTTATACATTTGAGATCCAAAGTTGACCATTCGAGACAGGAGAGACAAAACACATATTAATTACAAATATGGGATTTTTGAAGATGTTAGACATAATTACCCTTCTCTCGAAAATTGTACAAAAAAAATATGTTACGAGGCCGACCGCCACCAGGCTGGGTGGCCGGGCATGACCGCGCAGCATTATTTTTTAAAAAAAATATTTTAACTTAAAAATTATAATTGTTAGTAAATAAATAAAGAATTTAAAAATACTAAATAATATAAATATATTTTATAAAAGTTATTTTTTAAATATATATTATTTATTTTGATTTAATTAAATTATATATACATAAGTTATCACATGTTAATATTTTTAACAATTTATTTTAACATGTTGTGAAATACAATTACTTAGTTTAATAAGTTTCTATAGTATATAATACTAATTACTTAAATAAAATTTAAAATAATAAATTAATAATTTTATTTTATTTGTGATATATTTTATTTTTTAAAGAATTTAATATTAAATAATTTGATAATTAATTGAGATAATTAAATATTTTTAACAGAGTATTAAAATAATTCATTTAAAATAAAAATACATGATAAATAATTTTTCAAAAATATTAATATATGTTTATGTACAAAATTTTAAAAAATTAAAAACAATTATATAAAATTTTAAAAATAAATTATTTATAATGAAAACATTTATTTTATATTTTAAAATAAAAATATAAGGTGGATGGCCCATGGCCATGGTTGGGGTAACTCCACTGCCTTGACCGAATATGGGTGGGGTTGCCCTGAGCATATTTGGCCAATGCTGGTCAGATCTAGCTATGATTTGGTCGAGGAGGTGGTGCCCTTACCACATCTAGCCGAGAAGTGTGGCCGTCCAACCAGGATCTCACCCCGGCTAGATCTCGCCAGGTAGGGGTGGGTTTG
>JAURVB010009925.1:0-20590 GCA_033002965.1 Piper betle | reverse complement strand
ATATTTTATTCCCTTTAACTAGGTAACCGGGTAAAGAATAAAAATATTTAACCGGGTAGACTTAACCGGGTACAGAATATAATATAATTAATATTAATTCTCTAACGTTCGATACTTCCCTGCCCGAGTCAAATATATTAAAAAATTTTTTCCACGGCTTTTACACGTAATGACCCGGCCCAAACTTCAACGTAATGGGCCTAAGTTATTTCTTTAAAATGGTTAACCTAAGTTAAAGATCTATAGTCCATTCCCACTTATAAATAGGATCTTCTCCTAGTTGGAATTAGATGTGGGACTAAGTTGAGGGATCTCACAATCCTCCATCCTTAGAAAATTTCTTCCTCGAAATGCCTATACTTGGCCCGTTGCTAGCCCCAACCGATGACCTTTTAGGCTTGAGACCAGCATCCTAGCCAACGTCCCTAATCCACTCTCATGACAGTTTACTTTGATACCATTTGTAACAACCCAGCCCCAAGTACAACGTAATGGGCTAAGTCATCTCTTCAATTGTGGTGAACTAAGTTAAAGATCTATAGTCCATTCTCACTTATAAATAGGATCTTCTCTGAGTAGGTATTAGATGTGGGACCTAGTTGAGGGATCTCACAATCTACCCACGTTAGGAATTTCTCATTATGTTGCACTTTTGATCGGGTCGTTAAAAATGGTATCAGAGAAACTTGGTTCTGTGTTAAATGATGGACTGGACTAGGAATGTTGGCTAGGCTACCGGTCACGAGCCAAAAAGGTTGTGGGCTGGGGCTAGCAACGGCCCAAGTATAGGCATTTCAGGGGATGAAATTTCCTAAGGTGGGTGGATTGTGAGATCCCCCAACATAATCCAACATCTAATACCTACTGGGAGAAGATCCTATTTATAAGCGAGAATGGACCATAGTACAATAAATTTAACATGGCAGATTGGACTCATCAGCCAATTACGGACGTGGCAGATTGGACTCACCAATCGATAACGGACATGGCAGATTGGACTCGCCAGTCGGAAATGAACATGATGGACTGACCCATCGGCCAATAAATTAGACATGACAGATTGGATTCGCCAGCCAATTACGGATATGGTGGAGTGGACTTACTAACTGATAATGGACATGGCGGATTAGACTTGCCAGCCAGTATTGCCATGATGGACTGACCCATCAGCCAATAAATTAGACAGGGCAGATTGGACTTGCCAGCCAATTATAAACATGGTGGATTAGACACACAAGCCGATAACAGATATAGCGAATTAGACTAGCTAGCCGGTAATGGACATGATGGACTAACCCATCAGCCAATTACGGATATGGTGGATTGGACTCACCAGCCGATAATGGACATGGCGGATTGGACTTGCCAGTCGGTAATGAACATGATGGGTTGACCCATCAGCCAATAGATGAACATAGTGGACCGACCCATTAGCCAACTTGTAAAACCCACGATTCGAGTCAGGGTTTTATATTCAGAACCGGTCGGTTTGACCATTATTTTTCGAGTTGAGCCAGTTTCAGAACACGTGTACTGAGCCGATGCCAGTCTCGTGTATGAGCCATGAGGGTCATGTGTACCCAAGTATATGATGATAACGTCATGAACACAGCAGAAAAGAATGAGTTATCAGACTATATGAGAGTATGCAGTTCATTTCTTTTATTATGATATATAATGAATCGTAAAATTAGTTTTAGGCCGTTTACCGCGTTAGGACGCGTTACGGGCATTTTGGGTGGGTTGATAGTTCTAGAGCATATCATTATGATTTTTTTTGTGTTGTTTGATTTTACGGGATTTTTCCCGATTTTTATGATTTTTTTTCAGGATTTAATACGACTTAGTTATTATAGTTGACTCGAGCCGGAGACGAGTCAAGTCTTAATTACAAGTTTGCCACCCAACCAATTCTTCTCCACCCCCGACCGTTTCTCCCCCACGCCCAAACCCTAACCGGAGCACCGCCGCTGTTCGCGCGCCACCGCCGCCACGGCCGACACCGCCTGGCCGCCGATTGACGCCGCCTAGCTTGGCCACGGTGTCGCCCTGCCTCCTCGACCAGGTCCCGCCCCCATCGGACCGCTGCGACACTAGGAAGCCGCGCACGCCGCGACGCCGCGTCCGCGTTGCACTTACGTCGCCGATTCCGTCGCCAGCGACCAGCGCCGCCCCAATCGGTCGGTCGCTTCGGCACCGTCGATCCCTCAACCACCTTTCCCGACCATAGCGGCTGAGGAGCCGGTTCCGAGGGTACCCAACACGACCACTTTCCAGCCAATAGACGCCGCCGGCGATTGTTACCAGAATACCACCGGAAGGCGCCGGAAAACCGCCAGTAGCTGCCGAAAACCGGAATTTCTGGAATACGCCGGAATTCACCGGATCTTTCGCGGGGCTCACCCAGTCGAGCCCGATCGAACGTCGGACGCCGAGGAGTGCCGAATTTGAGCTCTGAGGCACGCGACGGAACCCTAGCCGTCGCCGATTGCCGACGATGTGAGGTATAATTACCTCCAATTTGATTATTTAAATTGATGATTGTTAGCATAACATGATAGGATTGAGTGATTCCCATGATAGAAGTCTGAGCATGAAAGAAGTAATGATATGTATGATATGATTGGTAATGAGTAAATATTAAGTGATCCGATGATGTAAAGTAAATTTGAGCATGTTAATCGGGTACGATGTAACTTAGGAAAAACACAGTAAAATTGGTTTGAATAATATTAGTTAGAATTATTTTCATATTTTTGATTATTTGATTGTTGATTGACGGTCATTGTGTGTGATTCACCATTTAGTTAGAGGGCGTTAGTATTTAGTTTTGATGTGTAGGTACGGAGTAGGAGCTTGCCGCCTAGGCGCGATGACACGTTTGGAGCTTCTACCAGGTCCATTTAGGACTCGTCTATTTTACTCTTTTCTATTGTATGTTTGTTTGAATGCCTACAGGACGAGTTAAGTGGCGCTTTATCGGATCCCACTTAACTCGGGCCATTTAACCGAATAGTTTTTCCGGATTAATAACCCCTCGAGGATGATCCTCAGGATATTTCGAAAACAAGATCCACCACAAGTTGCCTTCGGGCCTATTATATAAATCCCTACCCAGCCCTATATATATGTAGTTTTCGCGTTTTCAGTGAGACGAGAGATGGAGAAATCGACTGCACGTACCATGCAGAGGATGCCGTGACAGTCAAAGCGGGCTCTGGATTAGTGCCAGTGGACTGTTCCATTCCCGAGGGATCCTGACAACTCCGTGTTTGAGTTCCTCACACCCGGAGAACGTGGAGGTTTACGGGTACTGTTTAGTACAGCGCATGTCCGGACTTGTGGTTCAAAGGGTACTAAAGGCGACTGCCTGAGAGTACTCGGCCTTCGTGCTCAAGGCCAGGAGAAATATGGAGGTAAGGAGAGGGCTTAGGATAAAGTTTCACGAGAAGTACTGAAAAAGAAGTGCCGAGAGCGGCATAGTACCAGCAGCAGATCAGTAAGTTCGGGATGCTACTGGGTTTGCAGCCCAATGGCTCCTTAGTAGTGCCCTTCAGAGTGTTCACGTGGAGTATATGATGTTTTTTAGATGAGAGTTTGCTCTCATAGCCAGCTTGTTATAGTTATTTTATTTTTCAGACCAGTAACACTTGTTACTGACGTGTTTTTATACTACCAAATGGTAATGAAGAATTCGTAGTCTTCAGTGATGTGTCCCTGTTGGGTTGAGGATTCGTCTTCATGCAAGAAGGTAAGGTAGTGGCCTCATGCCTCTCGTCAATTGAAGATTCATGAGCAAAATTATGCAAACTCATGACCTTGGAATTGGTAGCAGCGGTTTTTGCCCTTGAAGATTTGGAGACACTACTTGTATGGAGCCCAGTTCGAAATCTTTACTGACCACTGTGTGTTTTAAGTATATCTTCACCCAAAATGAACTTAACCTTTGACAAAGGAGGAGGATAGAATATTTAAAGGACTATGACTTCCAAATCTTATACCATCCAGGGAAGCGAATGAGGTTGCCGACGCGTTGAGTCGGACAAAAGTCCGAGCAGCTAGCAGGGACTTCGGGCTATATCAGCAGAAGTGGTAGCTATCAACCCGGTGGAGCAACCAACAGGTTTACTGGCAAATTTGGTTGTTTTGAATGATTTAGTCTGATCATGTTAAGCTAGCCCAAATGGGTGATGAGGAGCAGAATAAAATGTTAGACAAGATTCCCGACATTGTAGCTGATTCAAATAGTATGATTGAGATTTAGATGAAGGTTGTGTGTACCTAAGGATAATGCACTGAGGCGGAATATCTTGGAGGAGGCTTATCGCTCAACGTTCTCGATACACCCTAGAGTTACTAAAATGTATCAGGATTTAAAGAGAACCTACTGGTGGATTGGAATGAAGAGGAGCTTGTGGATTTAGTCTCTAAGTGTCTGACTTGCCATTAGATCAAAGCCCAAAACCAACTACTTAGAGGACTGTTGCAAAATTCTGAAATACCAACGTGGAAATGGGAGTGTGTCACATGTGTTTTTTTCCAAAGCTCCAAGAACTCAAAAGAAGCGTGACTCCTCCATATGGGTAGTTGTGGACCGACTAACTAAGGCAGCTCACTTCATCCTCATGAAATCAATGAGAACGGTGGAATACCTGGCACGATAATATGTTGACAATATTGTCAAATTGCATGGGAGTTTAAGGAGATAGTCTCTGACTACGATCCCTATTCACCTCACATTTCTGGGAAGCTTTCCAAAAAGCCATGGGAAATCAAATTAAGTTGAGTACAGCATATCATCCCCAAACTGATGGTCAGAGTGAGAGGACTATTCAAACTTTGGAAGATTTATTAAGAGCTTGTATTCTCGACTGGGAGAAACACTTAGCCTTGACTGAATTCACCTACAATGGCTTTTACCAAGCCAGTATGGGATGGCACCATTTAAAGCCTTATATGGTAGGCTCTGTAGACCTCCATCGTGCTGGCTAGAGTCTACCAAAGCAGTTATGGTTGGGCCAGAGATGGTGAGGGAAGCAACTAAAAAGGTGAAACTCATTCATCAAAGACTTAAGGCATCTCAAGATCGACAAAAGTTATGCTGATACTCAAAGGAAGGACCTAGAGTTCCAAGTTGGGAAGTTTGTATACCTAAAGACATCTCCTACAAAGGGGTGATCAGATTTATTATATATGGGAAGTTGAAGCCAAGATTCATAGGACCGTTCCCAATCCAGGATGGAGTTGGGAATTGTGCATGTAGATTAGCATTGCCACCAAGCCTAGCTGGTGTACACAATGCTTTCCATGTGTCAAATGCTAAAGAAATATGTACGGGATGAGGATTATATCATCACCAATATTGAAGACTTAGAGCTACAATCAAATTTAACCTACAAGGAAAAGCCGATCCACATCCTGGCAAGAGAAATAAAGACACTACATGGTAGACTAAACAAGAAATAGCAACGAAATACCCTAGCCTGTTTGTGGCATAGGACTTTTATATTTGTAGTAGCATGAATTGATCTCAAAGAAGTAAATAAAAGTAATCATGATTGTTCTGTTGCCCGTTATGATATTTTGGGGATGAAATATTTCCAAGTTGGGGAGATTGTAAAGACCGTTAAAAAAAAAATTGGACGCGGACACTGTCCGGGAAGGACCGAATGCGGTCTGGGAAGGACCGAACATGTTATGTTCTTTACCTGGTTAATTATTTACCCGGTTAAATAAAATACGGCTCTAGGGGTGTTTTCACATACCCTAGCCATTATTTTCATTCTTATAAATTTGAAAGAGGACGTCATTTTTCACATACAGGTGTAGGGGCGTCTTCTTCACCTTAGCCGCCTAATTCTCCTCTTCCTTGCTGGTGATTCTTCCTTACTTGGGTATCCTTCCTGTCTCCCTCTTCTTAATTTTCTTGCATGCATATCTTAAACTTGTTAATCATGAGGATTAAAGTTTAAAATCAACAAGAAAGAAACTAAACACGACTGTTGGCCAACGAGTCCCCCATTTCTGCAAGATGGGCAAGCACAAGCAAAGTTTCACCGGGAATCGGTGGTGACGGTTGTTCCGACATGGGAATCGCTGAAAACGGAGAACAACAGCAAAAGCAGAGGCGGTGTCAGTGGGTGAAGAAATCCGGTCGTCCTAGGCGGCCATGGGTTCCAATCTGGCTGGGGAAGGTCGATAGGGGGTCGACGGTGTCAAGGGGACCACCCAACTGAAGCGGCGACGCTCGTCGGCGGTGGAATCGGCAACGTGAGTGCACCAATAGGCAGGCGATGCAGGCGTTGCCACGGCTGGAAGGTAGCCAGAGTTGGCTGGGGTGACACCACAACGGCATGGCAGGGCTGGGCGGCGACGATTGACAGTGGCCGAAGACAATCACTTGCGGCTGCTGGAGGGCGGCTGCTGTCGGGAACAGTGGATGACACCATGGAAGACGAAGAAGAAGAAAATTACCTTGGGTGGCAAACTTGTACATAATGCTTGACTCGACACAGCTAGAGTTAAATAATAATACCAACTCGTAAATGACACCTGACTCGATACCTACTAATTAATTATTGTACAAAAATTTATTATCTTAAAAGAAAATATACTAATAATAATAATTAAATACTTGTTTATAAATTAATAATTACTTTATTATTTGTTACGTGTTAATCATGAAACACCCCAATCAAGAGGTTGGCTACGATACCAAGTTGTAACACCCCAATTTGGCCCAAAGGGACAAAAGAAATTGTGATATTATAATTAGGAAGCTACTCGTTAGGCTATCGTGTACATATTTTACAGAAGCGGATCTCAACCTTCCATGGAGGCTTAAGATGGACACCAGGCTTGGTTTTCATTGAATGCGTGTAGTGTTCATACTACTAAGGTAGATCTTAGACTCAAATGATTCCTATATGAACACCCCTAGTAGTAACAGAGGTAGAACCAATCCTACGACTATGAGCGGTGACTTAAAAAATGTGGATGATCACTCCCAACTGGAGAAGATGCACACGTCCACTGCAGTTTTAAAGTTGCATGTTGTTGCATATATCATATTGTTACTACCTAGTTCAAGGGATTGGCTAAGGTCTTCTTATTATTTACATGAAGATGATGCGAGTATTTAAACAAGGGTCATGGTTACCATTTCCACATCGCCTACGCAAGTATTAATTAAAGCGTCAAAAAATTACACAGTATCATTGAGTATCCGGGCATCAAACCCTAATACCGACTTCACGTGGGTCTTGGCGAACAGTTGATGTTTTCTCAAAACTTGAATAGTAATAGACAGGTGCTTCACATGCTCTTCTTCATTATTTTAATAGACGAGAATGTCGTCCACAAACGCGATAATTAACTTGTCCAAGTATGTGTGAATTACTGTGTTCATGAGTTAAGATTGTTGGTGCATTGGTTAGACCAAAAGGCATAACAAGAAACTCATAATGTCCATACCGAGTTTGAAAAGCTGTTTTCTGTATGTCTGACTCTTTTACTCACAACTGGTGATAACCAAACCAGAAGTCTTCTTAGAATATACTCCGACTATTTTTAGCTGATCAAGCAAGTCATCAATCCTCGGTAAGGGGTACCAATTCTTGACTGTTACTTGATTGAGTTGTCGATAGTAAATACATAGCCGAAGTGATCAATCTTTCTTCTTCACAATAAGAACAGAGGCTCCCCAAGGTGAAGTACTTGGTCGGATAAAATTTACCTGCAACAACTCTTCTAGTTGACTCTTAAACTCCTTGAGTTCTGCTAGAGCCATGCAGTATGGTGCTTTATAAATTGGTGTTATTCCAAACACTGGTTCAATGGCGAACTCCACTGCCCGCTTAGGAGGTAACCCTGGAAGTTCGTCTGCGAATTGTAATGACCCGCCATGTTTCACGATATTGTGGGCCTTGCTGGCCAGGTATTACTCAAAATATAACAAAACCAACCCTATAATGACCATTCCTAACCGAACTGGGTGTTACTTAAAAGGTTACATGAATAATATAAAAGCAAATAAGTCTAGCATTTCTAACTCAAAAGAACTTATGTTTCAAATGACAATGTATGAAATAATTATCCCACAGTCTTGGACTGCCACCCATGACGGCTGGATTTCTTCACCCACCGCCGTCACCTCTATTTTTTCCATCGTCCTCTTTTTTGGCTATTTACCGCCCTAGCCCGGCATCCACACACGTGAGATCGACCCTACACTGATCAGCGAAGAGAGTAGGATCATCTTCTAATGTCAGAATGACTGTCGCCACCGATTCCCGGCAAAACATGCCTATCCTTGCCCATCTTGCCGAAACAGGGGACTCGTCGGGCAACAGTCATGTTTAGTTTCTTTCTTGTTGATTTTAAACTTTAATCCTCATGATTAGCAAGTTTACTATCAATTAAAAATATGAATGCAAGAAAATTAAGAAGAGCGAGATAGGAAGGATACCCAAGCAAGGAAGACGCGGGAGAACTAGGCGGCTAAGGTGAAGAAGAACCCCTACACCCGCATGTTAAAAATGACGTCCTCTTTCAAATTTATAAAAATGACAATGATGGCTGGGTATATGAAAACACCCCTAGACCCGTATTTCATTTAATTGAGTAAATAATAAAATGGGTAAATAATTAACCGGGTAAAGAATATAACACGTTCGGTCCTTCCCAGACCACGTTCGGTCCTTCCCAGACCGCATTCAGACCTTCTCGGACATTGTCTGCGTCCAATTTCATTTTTTGTTTGACGGTCTTTACAGGAATACATCGGAAAACTTTGCTACCATAGGAATCATGGACAACTCATTTGGGTTTTGACTTAGACTCAACTAAATTAGCCAAAAAGGCTATACAACCCTCACCAAAAAGTCGACTGCCTCACCGATCAACACAATACAAAAAGATGGATCATGCAATGACCCTTGGAAAATGATTCTCATCTCACAATCGTAAGGTTTTGTCACCACTCTCTTCTCTTTACTGTCAAGTAAAGCTTTGTGTGTAGATAACCAGTCCATTCCCAATAGTACAACATACATTTTTACCCCATACATGACAAAGTTGCACACATAGGGTTTTCGTTGTATTTCTCAAGATAGGTTAGTCACTCTCAAAGTTGTGACTTCACCATCTCCCGTTGCAGTAGTGACTCTATAGGACTTGGATAATGGAGATGCTTGAACTCCTAACCTCTTGACTATTTAAGATGAAATGAATGATTGTGTACACCTTGAATCAAATAAAACATCCACAATGACTCCTTCGATTAACATTTTACCCCAGATAGTATGATTAGATTTAGAGGAAGGTTGTGTGTACACAAGGATGATGCACTGAGGCAGAATATCTTGGAGGAGGCTCATTGCTCTAAATTCTCTATACACCCTGGAGTTACTAAAATGTATTAGGCTTTAAAGCGAACCTACTGGTGGATTTGGAAGAAGAGGGATGTTGTGGATTTTGTCTCCAAGTGTCAGACTTGCCAATAGATCAAAGCCCAACATCAACTACCTGGATGACTATTGCAACCTTTAAAAATACCAACTTCGAAATAGAAGTGTGTCACATGCGATTTTATTGTAGCTCCCAAGGACTCAGGAGAAGCATGACTCCATATGGGTGGTTGTGGACTGACTAACTTAAGGTACCTCACTTCATCCCCAAGTAGTCAATGAGGACAGTGAAATACCTAGCAGGATTGTATGTTGATAACATTGTCAAGTTGCATGCGATTCCAAAGGAGATAGTCTCCGACCGAGATCCCTTATTCACCTCACATTTATAGGAAGCTTTCTAAAAGACCATGGGGACCCAAATCAAGCTGAGTACAGCATATCATCCCCAAATGAATGGTTAAAGTGAGAGGACTATTCAAAGTTTGGAAGATTTGTTGCGAGCTTGCATTCTTGACTGGGGAGGTGCCTAGGAGAAACACTTTGCCTTGGATAAATTCAGCTACAATAACTCTTACCAAGCCAGTATAGGGATGGCACCATTTAAAGCCTTATATGGTAGACCCTCCAGGTCTCCATCATACTGCCTGAATTCTACCGAAACAGTTATAGTCGGGCTAGAGATGGTGAGGTAAGCAACTAAAAAGGTGAAACTCATTCAGCAAAGGCATAAGGAAGCTCAGGATCGACAGAAGAGTTATGCTAATTCTCGAAAGAGGCACGTAGAGTTCCAAGTTGGGGAGTTTATGTACCTAAAGACATCTCCTAGGAAGGTGGTGATCAGATTTAGAACATCAGGGAAGTTGAAGCCAAGATTCATCGGACCGTTTCCAATCCTGGATCAAGTGGGAAATTGTGCATATAGACTAGCATTACCACCAAGACTAGCTGGAGTACACAATGCTTTCCATGTGTCAATGCCAAAGAAATATGGACTAGATGAAGATTATATAATCACAAATTTTGAAAACTTAGAGCTACAATCAAATTTAACCTACGAGTAAAAGCTGATTCGCATCCTGGCAAGAGAAATAAAGACACTCTGGGACAAAGGAAATTCCTTTAGTAAAAGTACTGTGGAAAAATTATGGGTCAGAGGAAGCTACATGGGAGACTGAACATAAAATGGCAACGAAATACCCTAGCCTATTCGTAGCATAATATTCTTATAATTGTAGAAACATGAACCGATACCTAAGAAATAATTTATCATGAATTTTCCGATACCCGTTATGATATTTTAGAGACAAAATATTTCTAAGTTGGGGAGATTGTAAAGATTGTGAAAATAATAATAATAATAATAATAATATTCGACTCAGTCTGGGAAGGATCAAATGTTGCATTATTATTATTATTATTATTATTATTATATTTTATTCTTGACCCGGTTAAATGAAATATAGGTGTTGGGGTGTTTTCCCATACCCTAGCCGTTATTTTATTTTATTTTGAAAGGGGTTGTCTTCCTCACCCTAGCTACCTGTTTCTCATCTTTTCCTCCCCTTCCTTACCAGAGCCAGCTTTCTCCATTTTTGGGTATCCTCCCTATCTCCCTATTCTTATTTTTCATTAATGCATATTTTAAAATGAATAGATAAATAATAGTTGATAAAAACTATTGCAATTTCTAACCCTTTCGGTTTAGTGTTTGGGTTGTTTTCACCACTGTTGGAGGATCGTCACTAGTTGTCGTGAGGATGGGGATTGTTCTAATCGTTACCTAAATCTTTAATGATAATAAGTTTGATAATCATGGGAATTAAAGTTTTAAATCAACAAGAAGATCTAAATTAAATTGTATACGACTGGAAATCCTTCCATGACCGACGAGTTCTAAGTTTGGCAAGATGGGCAATTGTAGGCAAGAATTGGCAAGATGGGCTCACACCCCGATGGCCCATCTGGCTGCTAGGTTGAAGGGTGGCATTGCCTTGTCCCTTGTTTCTGATGGGTGGCGGAATTGCACCTGTTAGTGGGTGGAATTTCAAGGGTGCCGAAGGTGGTAGCGTTCCACTGAAATAGATGCTGTAATGGAAGCTTCATATGGTAGATGCCAGTTGTTCTTCATCGACAATATCAGCGGTTCCATTACAGTAGCTCCTGCCACCAGCACAGCCCACTACTAACGACCTACTCATTGGAATTCATGGCGGCGAATGTTCGGATGTGGGAGAACGACCCTATTTCCCTGTGTCATCCAGTGGTGGCCGATCCTTCCTGTTCTAACACTGGCCTGAAGTAGCTGAATCTCTGAATGGGAGCAAGGTGCAAGAAAGTAGTTATCTTGAGGCTGGGTGCACGAAGGACGGACCTGTTTTGTGCCAAGGTCAAGGTAGGAGAAGAGAAGAGCGTCGGGGAAGAATGAAGATGGCAAACTTGTCAATATTGCTTGACTTGACGCGGCTCGAGTTAAAAATAATACTAACTCATAATAAATCATAAAAAAAATTATTCTAATGGTTATGGGTTATAGTTGCTAAACTAATTAATTATTATACAAAATCACCATGAGTAATAAAAAATAGGGTAATGATAGACCGTTAAAAATTAATCGGTGTATTATAACCTATTAATTTAAATCGGATGGTTATAAGTGATTAATGAAATAAAGAATTCACCTTTACTATATTAAATTTAATATTTGGTAGATAAAGTGATTATTTTAATAACAAGCTAGTAAGGTGGAAAATGGGTAATTAAATTATAATTGTGTATAAAACACATGCGTTAAACCTAAATAACATAATGAAAATAAATAAAGTTCAAACCTTTATTAAGTTGAATAATTGAAAATAATTGTATTAGTAATATCTTTTAACTAGGATAATACAAGTCATTTTAAATAATTTAATCGAACAACTTAATTAATTAAATTGCTATTAATAATGATAATGACTAAAGATTAAAACCATAAATTAAATCGTCAAGATCATGGTTAGGTAATTATCATCTCAAAGGAAAATATACTAATAATAGTAATTAAATACTAGAATACTTGTTTATCTCCCTATTCTTAATTTTTAGGCATTCATATGTCTTTTTAATTGATACAAAGCTTGATAAACAAGACAAATAAAGTCTGAAATAAAAAATAAGCAACAAGAACTAAATAGGAAACTGGAATCCCATCCATGGCAGAGTGGTCTAAAATTTTGGGAAGATGGGCGACTGTAAGAACAATTTCAAGGCAGCCCTCACAACCCCGATGACCTCTCTTGCTGCTGGGTCCTAAGGGAGGGCTCGCCATGTTCCTGGTTTTCGGTGCGTGGCGAAATTGCAGCGGTGAATGGACATAGTTGCGAAGGGTTATGGAAGTGGCAGCGTTCTGCTACAATAGGTACTGTAATGGATGTTCAGAGGGGTAGACACCAGTTGTGCTTCGTCGAGAGCATCATGGGTTGCTTCTGGCCGGAATTCATGGTGGTGAAGTGCAGAAGTGGGGAGAATGACCATACTCCATCCAACGCCAAAATGTGGTCAATCTTTCCTGTTTGATGCCAGCCTGAGGTCGTGAACATCTGAATTGGGGCAAGGTGCAAGAAAAGAGGGGTCTTGAGGCTGGGAGAAGAGGAACATGCCTGGTTTGGTTCAGACGGCATCTTGGATCGCTGAGGTAAAACACACACATGAGGCTTCTTTGTTTGCTGATTTTATCTTGTTGTTGATACTTTGTTGGGATGTTTAGATGGTGGTTCAATTGGGTGCCAAGATAAGGGTTAGAGGAGAAGGACGAACCTGTTTTTAGAGAAGGGAAGAATGGCAACCAGAAGAGAAGAAGAAGAAGTAGGGTGGCAGTTTTGTAAATATGGGTTGACTCGATCCCGACTCGAGTTAAAAAATAATACGAACTCATAATGAATTTTTAAAAATAAACAAGTATATATTTATATGAACTAATTAATTATTATATGAAATCGCCATGAGTAAAAAAATACGGTAATGATAAACGGGGATGTACTTAATCATGAATATCCTATTAATGCTATGATAAACAGGGATGTACCGTCAACCGGTTAACTATGAATTGCCCGGTTAAGTAAAAGTATTTTAACCGGTTAATTATTGTTTAATCGGTCAAGCGGAATCAAACCGTTTAAACAATAAAGTGAATCATATTGATTACCCAGTTACTCGATTAAGTGACATACAGGCGAAGTAAGTTTTCACAAACCCTAGCCTTCATGACATTATATAAAGAGAAGGGAAGGGCGTCATCCACATAATTTCTTCAGATAGACGCCGGCTTCCGCCTTTGCTCAGGTAAATCTTCTTCCTTTACTCTTCTTGGTTGCATAAATACACAGGCTCAAATGGATAATAAGCATAATTAACATAAAATGAAAATCTGAAATCAACGAAGAGAAGGGGAAAACTAGGAGGTCATCCTGATGTTTTGCAGCAGCAACAATGCCATCTTCCATCCTTGTGAGTTGGGTTGACATGCTGGAAGTAGGGAGTGCTCCCGGCGGTGTTGCTGGCCGGACGGAGTCGCCTTGGGTGGCCGAGTCAGACCGTCGAGGAGGGATGCAAATCAGGAATGTGAAGGGAGACCAGGTCAGTGTTGTCATGGGTAGTGTTGCTGGTCAGACGTGGATCCGCCATGGAAAGTGCAGACTGGTTGTCACCTGGGGTGGTGCTGGTCGTCACCTTGATGGGGTAGGACATGGTCGCCATACCTGCTGGTCGGCCACCATGAATGGTGAAATTAAGGTCCCCATGTAGGGTGTAGTCTGAGTTCCATGAGATAGCAGCGGATAAAGATTGGATCTTTTGGGTTTTCCAATCGGTTCAGTGGGGTAGATAGAAGATGGGGTCTGAAATTGGGTGGAAGGAAAAGAAGACATGCTGGTTTTGGGTGCGAAGAAGGAGAAGGTATGGGAAAGAGAAAGACATCGCGTAAGAAGAATGACAGTTTTGAAAATATAGGATGACTTGATACTGTCGAGTTAAAATAAATTACAAATAACTGTACTAGGGACATCCTTAAATTAATATAATACAAATCAGTTAAATAATATACTAATACTAGTAATTAAGTAATATACCCACCATCGGCACCTGACATTGTGACCGGTCATTGTCCTGGCACGCATGCATGCCTGATAGACGCTGCACCCGTCGGTTCCCCAACTGCACTCCAACATGAAGCATGGCTCTGGTAGGTTGTTCCACCACACGAATAACACCGGCTATCCGCCTTTGACACGGGATTCGCTAGGGACAGCCGCCAAACCCTAGCTCTCGACTGTCCAACAAGCTAAGCCTGTAACAGTAGCCTCCCCACAAAAGGGCTACGGCCAGGGTGTCCGGATCACAGTGGATACCTCCTCCGCATTTTTTGGAGTATAGCGGAATCGCTCCCCCGCATATTAAAATGACAATAGGGAAATAGTGGAATGTACTTGACTTGTTTTATTTATTATACTACTTAGTGTTGTAATTACTAACGCAAAATTTCCTTCGCAGGTGTGCAGATATGAAATTGGGTGATTGACAACCAGAGCATGGAGCAAAAATAAATATGGGGACTCCTTTTTATTTTTTTGAGAAATAAGTGTGGCTACTGGGAAACATTCCAAGACTGTGGGATCTTTATATATGTGTTTGTTAGAAATGCTAGGCATATTTACTAAATTGTGAGTAACACCTAGCCAGCTAGGCCCACAATGTTGTGAAAAATGGCGGGTCATTACAACCAACCTAAGTCACTTTTATTCTTTAGTCCAAAGCTGATCACCTGCGGAGGCAATTCCGCATTAGTGATATAACTATTAAGCCACATAATAAAATAAAACAAGTCAATAAAATCCTCATTATTGTTCCAAGAATCTTTTAGTTGTTATGAGCCTATGCCGAGCTCGTTATATGCTGGGAGGGGTGGCCACCCTATCCAGCTACCAACCCAGGCATTCACACACACACTACGTGGCCCACGACTTGTAGTTACTGATGTTTACCATTGACTCACCCTCTCGGTATCACAAGTGAATGATCTGCCGTCTTGCGCTATTGCGCCCTGTTGGCCCTTTCAGCATGGGGTAAGGTGTTCAATCATATAAGTCTTACTTTACATTTTAAATTAATTCTAAATCATAATTAATACTAACAATTGATAAAATTATTTTTAACTGATAGACAACTATTTAATTACGATTATTAGTATATTTCCCTTTGAGATGATAATTACTTAACCACGATTTTGATGATTTAGTTTATGGTTATAATTTTCACTCACTGTTATTATTCATAGCAATTTAGTTAATTAACTTGATCGATTAAATTATTTAAAATAATTTGTATTATTCTAATTCAAAAATATTTTTCATAAAATTATTTTAAATTATTCAACTCAATATGTTTCGAACTTTATTTATTTTCATGATGCTACTTAAGTTCAATGCTTGTGCTTTTTACCCGGTTATAATTTAATAACCTATTTTCTACCTTACTGACTCTTTATTAAAATAATCACTTTATTTACCTAATATTAAACTTAATATGGTAAAGGTGAAATATTTATTTATTAATTACATATAATCCTCCAATTTAATTTAATCATTTGTATTACGCTGATTAATTATCGACCGTTTATCATTACCGTATTTTTTATTACTTATGTCCATGTCGATTTCATCAAATAATTAATTAGTTCAGTAACTTTACCCATACCCCATTAAAATTATTATTTTTTAAAGATTTATTATGCGTTAGTATTATTTTCTTAACTCGAGTTTGTATCAAGTCAACCCATATTTACAAAATTGCCATCTTCTTCTTCCCCAACATTCTTCTCTTCTCTAGCTTCATCTTTCACCCAAAAACAGCCCACTTCCTTCTTCTCCAACCCTTATCTTGGCACCTAACCCAAATTCACGTCCTCCATCCACTTCAATCTTCTCCAGAAACCCCATTTGAGACCGAAGATTCACGATTTACAGCAGCTATCCAAGGCGAGCATGTCCTGCACCATGGAGCCCGACATCTGGCCTGTTCTTCTTCACCCAGCCTCAAGACCCCTCCTTTCTTGCACCTTGCTCCAATTCAGATGTTTCATGACCTCAGGCCGGCCTCAAAACAGTAAGGATCAGCCATCTTTAGACATTACATGGACTATGGTTGTTCTCCCCACTCTGCATTTTGCTGCCATGAATTCCGGCGAGAAGGTTGTCCGCTGTGGATTGTTCTGGCAACCTCAACGGCTGTGATGGAACCCATGATGTTGTGAACGAAGAACAACCAGTGTCTACCCTTTGAAGCTTCCATTACAGCATCAATTTCAGAGGATCACCATCACCTTCGTCCCCCTTGCAATTCCACCCGCAACCAGCTAAAATTCCGCCGTGACTTGGAAACCATGGACACGGCAAGCCCTCCCTTTGACCCAGCAGCAAGAGAGGACGTCGGGGTGTGAGGGACTGCCTTTCAAGAAAAATTAAGATGAGGTAGATAGGAAGGATGCCCAAGTAAGGAAGAAGCACCGGCAAGAAAGAGGAGAACTAGGCAGCTAAGATGAGGAAGACGCCCCTACACTTGTATGTGAAAAATGACGTCCTCTTTCAAAATTTATAAAAAAAATGACCGCTAGGGTATATGAAAACACCCCTACACCCGTATTTTATTTAACCAGGCAAATAATAAAATGGGTAAATAACTAACCGGGTAGAGAATATAATACGTTTGGTTCTTCCCAAACCGTGTTCGGTCCTTTTTGGACCGTGTCTATGTCCAATTATAATTATTATTATTATTTTCACAGTCTTTATAGTATCACTTGTATGAGCATAGCAAAGGTTAATTGGTTTAGTTAATTAGCTAGGCGGAGGTAGAATTCTGACATTTGCATGTTGAACACACATCCAACTCAGCCTACTTAGTCAATACATGCTAAAAACATTTTGATGCTGGTTCTCACGTCCAAGGAATCAATTGAAGCTTAATATGCACTCACAGGCCGAAATCTTGGTTAAGGACATAGGTCTATTGTCTGTAAGATGGGTAGCGTTCATGATCATGAATGGTAGTAGCCTAGTGGTGTGGCTGGTCTGCTAGAACACATGTCAGATGTAGACTCATATTTAACCTTAATTCATTTTTTATTATTGTTGCACACACATCATGGTTTCATCGCTAATGCTGAATTTCCTCTTCTGGTGGGTTTCTAAAATCGGGGACACCATTTGACATTGCTGGTTCGAGGACAATTGAGAGATGCAACGTATATTAGCAATCATTATGTTATTTTGGACTTATTATGTGGTTGTTATTTAACTTGGGAATTATTTTGCATAGCCTAAAACTCAATATACTATCCATGGGGCATGTTATCTCTGTATTTTAGGGTAAATACTTTGTTACGTTAAATCTAAAATATTTTGTAATAACGTGAAACATAAATTCCAAATAATGAATATTAATATCATATTTAAGTTGCTTCTACCAAATAATGTTTCGTGTAGGGTATGAAGGTGCTGGTCATTACATAGTGCGAACACCATTTATAAAGTTTACACTAAGAAGCTTAATGCTTATATCTCAAACATGAATTTCTTTTGGATTTTAATATCATGCCCAAAATATGGTGAGCAATTTTACTATTGTCTTATATGTATTGATCATATTAAGAAAGTGATACGAGCTTCTTGTTATTAGGCTCATCATTTGAGTTAGAAATGGTGATTAAGTATTCAATCGTTCAAGTTAAGGAATGGTAAAGACAAAAGCAACCAAATTTTACTAGTTTGGGAAGAAGCAAACCATTAATTGTGAAGAACTATGGTGTAAAATTAGTTCACTTTCTTTAATGGAGATGTTCTAATATTATAAGACAACAATAATTTGTAACGACCCGCCATTTTTCACAACAATGTGGGCCTAGCTGGCCAGGTGTTACTCACAATTAAGCAAATATGTCTAACATTTTTATTTAACAAAACATATAAAGATCCCACAGTCTTAGACCGTTTCCCAGTAGCCACACTTATTTCTCAAATAAATTAATAAAAGGAGTCCTCATATTTATTTTGCTCCATGCTCCGGTTGTCAATCACCTAATTTCGTATCTGCACACCTGCGGAGGTAATTCCGCGTTAGTGATTACAACACTAAGTAGTATAATAGATAAAACAAATCAAGTACATTCCACCATTTCCTTATGTTTATTTTAATATGCGGTGGAGCGATTCCACTATACTCCAAAACATTGCGGAGGAGGTATCCGCTGTGATCCGCACACCCCGGCCGTAGCCCTTTTGCGGGGAGGCTACCACTACCGTCTCCAGTGCCAGTGCCTCGCACACCCCGGCCGTAGCCATTTTGTAGGGAAGCTATCACTGCACTCAGGTGATTGCTACGCCCCGTTTGTGGGGAAGCTCTCACTACCAATTCTAGTGCCAGTGCCTCACACACCCCGGTCGTAGCCTTTTTATGAGGAGGCTATCACTACACTCAAGTGCCAGTGCCACTCAAGTGCCAGTGCCTTGTACACCCCGGCCATAGCCTTTTTATAGGGAGGCTATCACTGCACTCAGGTGATTACTATGCCCCGTTTGTGGGGAAGCTCTCACTGCCAATTCTAGTGCTAGCGCCTCACACACCCCTGCCGTAGCCTTTTTATGGGGAGGCTATCATTGCACTCCAGTGCCAGTGCCTTGTACACCCCGGCCGTAGCCTTTTTATGGGGAGGCTATCACTGCACTCAGGTGATTGCTATGCCCCGTTTGTGGGGAAGCTCTCACTGCCAATTCTAGTGCCAGTGCCTCACACACCCCGGCTGTAGCCTTTTTATGGAGAGGCTATCACTGCACTCAGGTGAATGCTACGCCCCGTTTGTGGGGAAGCTCTCACTGCCAACTCTAGTGCCAGTGCCTCACACACCCCGGCCATAGCCTTTTTATGGGGAGGCTATCACTGCACTCCAGTGCGATGGAGGAATCGTTGTGCCTCGCTCACCCCGGCCGTAGCCTTTTATGGGGCGGCTATCACTACTCCAAAACAATGTCAATGCATTACACAATTTACGCACATAATACGACCCTGTGTCGGACTGAGTTAATTCTTTGACCCCGGTTGCACTCGGTGCATGGTGGTCGAATCTGGGCTCAGGCCGACCAAGGCTACCAACAAGGAAAATACGATGTTCTACCTATTATACGTACCTGACTTATGATTTCGTCTGACTGTGATCCGCTAACCCTAATCTGAATGAGGGCATAAAATTATACATTAGTATAATTTTATTTTGCATGAACCTACATGCAACTACATGACTAATATACTATCAATTTTAAATGATGTAATTAGTTCATGTTAGTCTTCATTTCTTATTGAATTTTCAGCAATTCTAATGATAATTAATTATTAATTATCCCCATCCAAATCCCCATTATCTAATTGATAATTTAATTATTAACATGTCCCATACTTACCTGGTTGCCATTCTACTTCAACAATTCATTTAACGACCCCAAAGCTCCCAGCTTTATTGTAGTCAACCAGTGAAAGCCGGTATTCTCACCATGCATGGCGACCAACCTGTAACGTGGCGGCCTCCATTTGCTGCTATGGCGTCTCCAACTTGGCCACCACATGGCAACCCTCAACCAGTCCTTGGCGACCATCTTCCGGCTACCCAATCAGTAACCCCGACCTGACCATGGTGACTCCATGTCGGTCACATAATCAGCCCATGACCCATGGCAGCGTCTCCCTAGTCGGCTACATAAACAGCACCTGACCAGACCCATGGCGACTACTCTAGTCAGCCACATAAACAGCACCACCCGACCAACATGTCTTCTTTTCCTTCCACCCAATTTCAGACCCCATCTTCTATCTACCCCACTGATCCTATTGGAAAAACCCCAAAGATCCAATCTTTATCCGCTGCTATCTCATGGAACTCGAACTACACCCTACATAGGGACCTTAATTTCATCATTCATGGTGGTTGACCAGCAGCTATGGCGACCATGTCCTGCACCATCAAGGTGACGACCAGCACCACCCCAAGTGACGACCAGTCTGCCCTTCCCATGGCAGATCCACGTCTGGCCAGCAACACCACCCAACTCACAAGGATGGAAAATGGTGTTGTTGCTGCTGCAAAAACAGCAAGACGTCCT
>JAURVB010009924.1:0-17934 GCA_033002965.1 Piper betle | reverse complement strand
ATAGCACTACTCAACTATAAATAAACTTATACATTTGTGCTCACAACAAATCCAAAAAATAATGATTTAACTCTCGATAATCTACGTTATTATTTTATTGTTTCCCCCCTTTTTGACAAAAAAACGTTCTACTAGCCGTTTGACAGGTGTCCAGCGTATGACTGGTGGAGCTCACATCTAGTCGGTGGCCCTCACATGCAGCCGACGGCGAGCGGCTGTCACTGTCGTAACGGTCACCAACAATTCGGTCAATCCGTACTCGGTCATTTTTGTCCGATTACTCTTTTGTCCGCCCTTTCTTTGACAAACCCACGGAAGCATTAATGGTTTCCAAAGACCATACTACCCATATTAGCGAATAAAATTGACCAAGTTTTTAATTAACAGTGAAGGGTAAATTTGTCATATAGGAAATAAAACCATCTACATTATTTACTTTGAAAGAAAAACTTAGCCAGTAGCATCATCATGATCAAACATTATTAAGAGGGCAGCATTCTACATAAATTATCAAATGAAAAGAAGAAGAAGAAATCCACCTAAGTTGACAAAAGGCTATGATCTTATCATTTGGAAAAAAATGAACGATTATTTAGTCGTGTTTGATTATTCACCGTTTTGATGGGAAATCACACATTATTTGTATTTTTTTTTTGGGTCTACAGTCATAATTTGAAAAACTTTGCTTCTCTTAAAAGCATGTGGAAGGAAAAAAGAGTTGCATCTAGCCAGGGTCCAATTATGTCATTACACTGTTGTTTTTTTCCTTTATTTTTTGTAAAAAAAGCTAAGAAAGAAAACTTAAAAGGGTAATTTTTTTGACATGAATGAAAATTTATTTTTATTTTCAAAGATAACATAATAGTTACTTCTTAGGGTAAAAAAGTTTGAGCTGGGATATTTGCCATTATAATCATGGACATTAATATAGTAAAAATTTTAAGAAATGAAAATACAACTTTGACATGAAAACATTTATTTTATTGATGTGATTTTACATTCAAACCAGAAAAACAAAGAAGCAAGCAAAGCATGTCAATAGAAGAGCATCCCCACCTTCCCGTCTCTGTCAAGTCAACGTCTTCCCCAACCATCCCCGTTTCAGGAGATCAACAGTGTTGCAGTAGAACCGTGAACAAGTGTTGCTCTCTCGTCTGCCCTTTGTTCCCCTTTTCATCCAAAGCAACAACCACTTTGGCCGCTTTATGCCTCCTTCAAAAGGGCTCGGGATGTAACGGAGCACTTAGTTGTAGTAAACTAGCTGTAGCGTTTATTTAATTAATTCAAAAATTTTATTTGGGGGTATTTTAAAATTTAAGTGTAATAATTAAGTTAATTTTTTTAATTAAAGAGATTTAAATTAATTATATAAGTACTGATATTTATTACCGCAAATCCCTTGCAGTTAAAAAGATATCATTTTAATAAAATATTAAAGGTTTATTTGACTGACTTAAAATTGTACAAAAAATATAAAAGGTTAAAAGCTTTTTAGTGTTTAGATGTTTTTAATTTTAGTCAAATTAAGTTTACATAAAATTTACAAAATAATATTTTTTTAAATAGAATAAAAAATATTTTATTTTTATTTTATTTTTTTAATATTTAAACATATAAAAAGTTTTTAAAATTTTATATCATTTTGTCTCATAATATTTTTATTTTATATAATTTTTTTGTATTTATGCTATTTTTCATGCTAACCAAATAAAGCCTAAATGAAAGAATTAATGATTAGAATTTGCCCCGTAAAAAACTCACTTATCTTACTCAAATGATTTTAACAAAGAAATCAAGCTACACTTATTTTATTTCTTAAAATTTGTTATAAAAACGGGATGGAAAAAAAAGGATGAGGTGAATGAACAGGAACTGTAGTGACAACAGAGATTTAACATAAAAAGAAGAAGAAGTTTTTATAATCTGAAAAAGCTTACCCAGTTGTCTCTGGTATCTTCTTCTCCTCTTTCTATATAACCTACCACCCCACCCCATCTTCTACCACTCTCACAAGCGTTGGCACTTGTTGGGTCTTTCCCAGAGTAGAAGAAGAAAAAAAGGAAAAGGAGAGGTTCT
Source organism: Piper betle (assembly GCA_033002965.1). NCBI lineage: Eukaryota > Viridiplantae > Streptophyta > Magnoliopsida > Piperales > Piperaceae > Piper > Piper betle. Next base: position 15,858 of record JAURVB010009924.1, on the reverse strand, counting down.
TGTTGAGGTTGTGGGAGAGATGGAAGGCAAGGAGGAGGATGTTAGAGTTGGAGCCAACAAGTTCTCAGAGAGACAGCCCATAGGCACCTCTGCACAGACACAGGACAAGGGCTACAAGGAGCCACCCCCAGCTCCACTGTTTGAACCTGGGGAGCTCAAGTCATGGTCTTTCTGGAGGGCTGGGATTGCAGAGTTCATAGCCACCTTCCTCTTCCTCTACATCACCATCCTCACAGTTATGGGTGTGAAGAGAACTGACAACAAGTGTGCTAGTGTGGGTGTTCAGGGGATTGCCTGGGCCTTCGGGGGTATGATCTTTGCCTTGGTCTACTGCACTGCTGGTATCTCAGGTTAGCTTGTTTCTTCCCACCTCATTTATTTATTTATTTTATGTTTATCTTCCTTTTTTTCATTTCCTTTGTTACAGTTACATGCGAGTGTTTGATGTTTTGTGTTTCCTCCTTTTATTCTGATTAAAAATGGTCTTCTGTATGAAGAATATGGTAAATATTATAACTCTGTTTGCTTTTATCTTCTTCCCGGTGATTTGTTTTGCTATCTTTCATGCTTATATCTTTTTTTTCTTTGTCATGCCAAAACTACATATTTCTTGAGCCTGTTGGTGTTGATGTTTGTTCAACTGCTTGATGGATGTTCTTCCGTAATTTTTTCAGTGCATCTGAGGTGCTGAAGTCATCTGTTAGAAAAATCTCATCTGCTGTTTTGTTTGTTTTGATTTTTCTCATATAGCAGGTTGTGTACGTGTGCTCCTCCTGTTCCTGTTTTTTCGTTTTTTTGTTTTTTAATTGATTCAGAAATGCAACTGCTGATAAATCTGGAGTTTTAGTCATTTTTTTCCACATCTGTGGTTATGTTGGCAGAAAGTTAAGATGGGATTTGTTTCTTCCATGTTGTTATTTCTGGTGTGGGTTTTTGCTATTCTTCTGGTCCTCTTGATTAGTTTGGACGTTTTACTTGTCAAAGCTTCTCATAGTGTGCATCTTTTTGCATTTCTCTCTTGCTCCTGCTTTTCCGATGATGATAAAATGTTTGATTTGAATTTTTTTCATGTTAAGTTCTATGAATCTCATCATTTCCTCTTGAACTATTTTTTAAATTTAAAATCTTTGCATGATGATATCTTGAATATTTGATAAGAGATAAGTAATTGGTAATTCTCAACCCTGGGTAAACACAATTTGATGGTATAACATTCAGGTGGGCATATTAACCCTGCGGTGACCTTTGGCCTCTTCCTGGCAAGGAAGCTGTCCCTGACTAGGGCCATCTTCTACATGGTGATGCAGTGTCTGGGTGCCATCTGTGGTGCTGGTGTGGTGAAAGGCTTCCAGGTGGGCCCCTACCAGAGAAATGGTGGTGGTGCTAACATAGTTGCCCATGGCTACACGAAGGGAGATGGCCTTGGTGCGGAGATTGTTGGCACCTTTGTCCTTGTGTACACTGTCTTCTCTGCCACCGATGCCAAGAGAAACGCCAGAGACTCCCATGTTCCTGTGAGTATTTCTTTTGCCTTCTTCTTACCCACGCATGTTTCTTAATCTTAGCTTTTGCATTCTTGGATTCGTGGTCTTGCCTATGAAATATGTTTATAACAGAATTGAACCTTTGGTCTCTTGCTTGGTGGATTTATTTGATTCTCTTATAACCTAAATTCTAGAGTATGCAGAATTTGTGCAATTGTTATGGTCCGTGATGTTAGTTTCTCAACCCCAAAATGCTGCAAAGCTTGCTTGTTTGTCATCTATCTTTGGAGGCTTCAAGCTTAGAAGGACTCCATCTCCCTGTAGATGTTACTGCCGAGTGAATTGATATGGGCATAATCTATCTTTATCTTTTCATTGAAATTTGGGAGTGGAAGATGTTGTCATCTTGGAAAGCAATATCCTTTTTTTTTTCAATCCATGATCCACTTTCTTTTTCAAGATCAATTATGTTTTGCCAACTCATGGAGGGGACCACTTGTCTTCCTTTAGTTCCTGTCTTGCCAGTTTTTGGTTTCTGGGCCTCAATTTTCATCCACAAAAACTAGCTAGAAGTCATACATACACTAATATTTCTATGCATTGCAAACAAGTATTGTCCTTTCATATCTTGGCTTTAAAGGTAGCATTGCTTCAAGACACGGCCTAAATCAATTTAGATAAGCACCTTCAAATAAGAAATTCTCTGTTCTGATTAGGTGGTGTTCTTACCTAAAAGTTACGTGAGCATTTTGTGTTTCTGTTCATTTCAACATTGATTTATCCTCTCTTGTGGGGAGAATCTGCATCTCCATTATTATTCTTCGACAAAATGTCTCACTGTACCGTTGGCCACAGCATACTTTGTTAGCTCATGAATTCAAGCTAATTTTGTCTGTTGATTCCATTTTTTTTAAAAACTTTTGCTTCTAACTTGAACATTCTGTAATTTACTTTGATGCAGATCCTTGCTCCACTTCCTATTGGATTTGCTGTATTCCTTGTCCACCTTGCTACCATTCCCATTACTGGCACTGGCATCAACCCTGCCAGGTCTCTTGGAGCTGCTGTCATCTACAACAATGACAAAGCATGGGATGACATGGTAAAATAAACAACTTCACTTCTACCATCTGATTTAATAACATGCAAACTAATTTTTTTCCCTTGTTTTCCTTTTAATTTACAGTGGGTGTTCTGGGTGGGGCCTTTCATTGGAGCTGCTCTTGCTGCCATCTATCACCAGATTGTGATCAGAGCCATCCCCTTCAAGGCCAGAGATTAGTCTTCATGTCATAAAAGAACCATAATTTGCTACAAACTGTTGAGAGTTTCTTTTTTATTTTCATCCGTTTTGTACTTGTGCTTGTGAGGACATGCAATTCCCTTTGGACTTTGTTATGATGGTCTCCTATGTAAATTGCAAGGAAACTCTTTATTAATTTAACTGCTTTCCATATCCCTACCTGCGTAGATCAAAATTGAAACTACAAGGTTAAATTTAGTCAACAGCTTAATTAAAAAAAATCTAACCTTATCAATTTTTATTTTCTGGTTCATATATATATAAAGAGAGAAACTCTAATATTCTAGCTAATCACTTTTCATATTTGTCTATATAAAATACATCAGTTTTTATGTTATATCTAAAAGTAAATTAGTTGAGACTAGACAACAAATTAATTACCAACATTATAATATTGATTTACAATTGTCAACAAAAGTACCATAAAAGTTGCTTTTATCTTCCTATAATTAACTAATACATATAATTAATTAATTAATTTTCATGCAAATTCTTTAAGGGGGTTTACTATCAAGAATTTGGAATGTTATATTAAAAATTTAGACTTAGGACTTCATCAGAATCAATGTAATTTTTTTCAATTTAACAAATAAATAAAATTGGAATATATTGCTCTTTTTGACATTTATATATAAAATATTGGTTACTTAAAAACAAAAAAATATTTTAATAACTTTTATTAATTAATTTGGATAATCAATTATAAAATCAGAATATATTGTTCTTTTTTACATTAATATATAATTTATATTTTATTAAAATATTGGTTTACTTAAACGTTGAAACCAACAAGAAGTCTCTTTATTAATAATGTGGCTGTTTTTTATATCCCTAGCTGCATACATCAAAGTTGAAACCATAAGAAGTAAAGGTTAAATTTAGTCAATATTTTAGTTAAAAAATATCAAACCTTAGAAAATTTTACTTTATAGTTTATATATGTAATGTAAAACCCAACCTTTAGTCTCGAGTTGGATTGAGCGAGTTTAAGCCAAATTAGTTTTCAAACTATGAGTGTGGGGGCCAGATGGTCGTATGAGTATATTATGTTGGCTATGTTTCAGTCAGGCTACAATATAGCATGCGTTATCAGTGTATATACGAAGTATATAAATAATTTTTATGGGTTATCCAAAGTTGTAAGATTAGATTTAGGCCATTGTAATGTTAAGTATCCATTTGAGATTTTTAGGGTATCTTATTTGTATATATTATAGGGATTTTGGATTATCGAATTTTGCTTATGTGGGCTCAATTTGATTGAGTCATACGTTTTACCTGATTAAGTTGATCGAAGCCCACTTAGCTTTTTTGCCTCTATTCCCGCCTATAAAGTCACTTTTAGGACTTGAGTCAGTTTTGACTTTGGACGGTCTCGATCCGAGCTTTCTATCTATATGTATATTACATATATACATAGGTAGGCCCCACTAGGTCACGAGTTGTCGGACACTCAGATCGTGTAATGTGGCAAGATCAGAACCGTCTATGTTTGCCCTAGCTTCACCATGTTATTTTCAAGATATTTCCTATAATTTTGATGATTTACACACTAGCACTGCCACCACTTTGGCTCACTACCGGCGAGTCTCCAGCTTGCCCCCGGCCACCAGACTGACACCGCCATGACCGCCTTGCGGTTAGTTATCGATCCATACCCCTCACCATCACTGGCGCCGCTGTAGTAGTTGTCGGCAACAACGTTTTTACAACCGGTTTCTGTTGCAACTGCTGCCTTTTAAGCCATTTTATTGTGCCGGCAACCCACTTTTGGCCAATTCAATTACCCAGCTAGGTTCATCTTGTTGAGGTCGACATTTTGTGACCACCCATGACCAACGTTGTAGTTGTAATTGCCATTGGCGATGCTACCACACTCGACGACGATTCCCCCTTTTTGTCAATTTTACGGCCAACCAGCGGCCTGACTCCACTGATCCCCAACACCCCCATGATCCTCATTGTTAGGGCCATCAATCTCAACCAGCGGCAAACCCTACTTGCAGTGTTGTTAGCATTTTTTGGTGATGGCCACTGCTCGCCAAGTCAGACCCGCTTACCCACGTTCGCGTCCGTTTGCTCGCTTCCACGTCCGCTTGCCTGAGTCCTGTTCACCCTTTCCTGTTCCGTGGTCATTCCTGAGTCTGTGTCCACATCCAACAACCGAGTCCAGCCCAACCGGCATTGTTTCTTGACTTGACTAAGTCGACTCAGCTCGACTCGGTCGACTCGCCCGAGTTGACTTGGTTCACCATTTTTAGCCCAATTTCAACCGTTTTTCGACCGTTTTTGATAATTTGAGAATCCCTACATTAATTTAGATGTATATTCACATTATGTAGTATATTTTGATGTTATGAGTGTTTTTTATTTATTTATTCATTATTGTTTATTTCTTTTATTTATATGCTTGTCGTATATGATGATTGCTTATGTGAGCGTTTATTATTAGTATTGATATATTTACTTATTAATATTAATCTCATTCATATTTATTAAATTTTATTTATTTATTTATCTATTTGTTCATTGCATATTTGTTATTATTTATTTGTATTTAATCATGTATTCTGTATTGGATAACTATGATATTATTATAATTCATGATTAACTAATATTAACTAATTATTTATTTATTAATTTATCGAATGATTTTGTATTTATTAATCTATTTATATGTTTACTAATACGAGTATATGAGATATTACTCATGCTTAGCCATGTACTTATATAATATAATGATATAATTATTTTATGACTAGAGTATTATTATTTTCATTTATTTGTTATTTATATATTTATTCATGGGTATATGTATTTATTTATGTATTATTTATTATTAGTTATTTCTTTAGTATGTCTTGATTTGTGTGTTGAATGTTTGTTTTAGGTTTATTTAGGAGTCTTCTTTATTAGGATATATTGATGATGTGAGCATATATTACGAGCTTGCATCATATAGAGATGTCAGTATTTTACTTAGTAGTGGGTTTCGATATAGGTTTTGAAGTTTGAGTTTGCCATAGAGGAGATGTCATGCTATTCGCTTTTGGTTTTACTTTTATACTCTATTATGTTTTATTTTAACAAGTAAGCGGACGTGTAGAGTGGTGGATTTATTGTATCCCACTCCATACAAGCCATCTAGTCGCACGAAATTTCTTGATTAATAACCTATGAGGATGAGATCCCTCGGGTTTGCTTTCGAAAACTCAGATGCAGATCATGATGCCTTCAGACTTATTATATTATAATCTCCACCTAGGCCTATGTACATGTAATTTTTCGAGTTTTTAATCAGATGTGAGACAAGGAAAAATTGATAACCGCGTCTTGGGGTAGGGTGTGTGTTAGTCAAAGTGGACTTTGGATTTGGTGAGCGTACGTTCCATTCGTGAGGGATCTTGACAACTCCACCTTTGAGTTCCTCAAACTCGGAGAAGTATGGAGGTTTACGGGTAGAGTAATGCAGCATATGTCTAGACTTGCGGTTTCAAAGGGTACTGAAGGCGCATGCCTGAGAGTATTTGGCCTCTGTACTAAGGGTAAAGAATGATGCAAAGGATGTAGAAGGGCTGAAAGAAAAGAAATTGATGTTCCCACGCAAGGGATAATTTTTAAAGTTGACGAAGTATGAGATGAGTAAGAAAGGGACGAAGTCGCACAAGGTCGACGACTCCTAATTAATGCCATTATGAGAGATTCTGTGAAGGAGTATATAAATATTTTCATTTAAGCAGGAGGGTTAGTTTTCCTGTGTCAGTTTGACTATTAGTTATTTTTGGATCTGTAACACTCGTTAGTGACATTTTTTTTATTATATATGTAGGTTTCATGATTCTGAATTAGCTTAGGTGGGAGGACAGATAAACACTATAGACATTTGAGCTCAACATAGTTATTTAATTTTACACTTTTACTTATATTTGATGTGTTTTTTACGCGTATTTAGTGACATCTTTCATTCTCTTGACGCCAAGTGGGTTACTTCAATTTATATTATTGATCGAGTCTTATAGACCAGCTGCATTAGACACGACTCGACTCGATCATGACATTTTGGATCCAGTTCTTAGGTGAACCAAAATTAATGTGTCACATGTATAAACTCTAATATTATAATAATTTATACATTTACTAAAATTAATTTATCATTCTCATATCAAAGAATAATTATAAGTTGATAAATTAACATCATACATAACTAATGCCTTATTTATTAAATAAAATATTAAAAGTTTGATACTCATATAAAAGTTGTACTATATTTATAATATAATGGAGCAACTAATATCACAACAATACATTTAAACTTAATTTAAACTATACACTGTATGAGACATTATATTTAATCTATTATTATATTATTTCCAAATAAACCTCTTGTCTTAATGATTTACATAGTCTAAAATCAAGAAGAGAAATATTAACTGGTTAATTAATAGCAAACCTGGATTAGTTGCATCTAAAACATGTAACAAGTAATATAATGTCATTACCATCTTATTTAATTTGGCATGCACCTAACATAATTTTCTTTCGTATGTACTCATATTAACCTACTGGCACATAGAAAAGCACAAACCAAACCATACAAATTAGTTTGTTGATTTATTTTTAATTTTTATCATTTGCATAAAGATCTAAAGGTCAACAAGCCAAAATGATGGGGAGTAATAATTAATTACATTATAATTAGATATTACCAATTTATGAAATATAAATGTAATAAATGAAATGAGATTACCGTAGTAAATATTCAATATAATACCAATATTAATTTACATACAACATGAATCATGAATTAACGCATCTAACCAACGCCCTTCCAAGCAAATCAACGCATGAAATCATACAAAAATAATTAATAACAATGTGTAGATAAAGTATGTATACTCAAACTCAAGAAACGTTAAAAGAAAACATGAAATCTTAAAAAAAACAACGATCTCAACTAATAATTAAAATTCAAAAAGAACAAGACCAGAAACAACTAACAAAGTGATATGCAACATGATAAAGAAACAAACAAGGAGGAAAATAAATAAAGAAACATGGAGGAAGAAGAAGAAAATGAAGAGAGAATTGATGAGATGGAAAAGAAGAGGCGGACACTTGTCCAAACCCTTCCCACGATTCTCTCTATTTAGTGATTGAGGGTGATCTATACAACTATAAAATCTCTTATAGTCTATAAAAAATTTGATCCCTAAAAAATCTCACTCAAACCTCTAACTAAAATATCCACTAAATCTTAATAAAAATCTCTAGCAATACAACCTACCCTGTTCAAGAGGAAATTATTATTATTTTTTTATTATTATTTCGTGGTTTTACATAAGGTATGGGCTCGACTAGGGGGCACGATCACTTGGGTTCGATTACATAGTATGGAAGAATAATATAATTTATATTTTATTAAAATACTGGTTTTCTTAAACAAAAAAATATTTTAATGACTTTTATCAATTAATTTAGAGAATAAATTATAAAATCTCTCAATAGGAAGTAACTTGAGAAGCCATAAAATGAAGTCAATTTCAAAAACTTAGAATAAAAAGTGAGTTTTAAAATTATGGGTAGGATTATAGGGGGATTGTGGACCTATTGACTAAGTCCAATTGGCATCGAAAGCCTGGCTAACCAAATTTGACCGATCAATAATGGATAAAGAAAAATAGACCAAATGCAGATGCTTTTTTTCTTTTTTCTTTTTTGATTGAACAATACCCAAATTAAAATTTTTCTTACTATAATATATTATTTTAAATATTTTGGAGTCAATAAGTATGTCACCAATTTTAGTGAATCATTTTTGCTCATTACACATATTTAATTGATTACCATACTTCAATACCACCGGTGATTAAAGAAACTACTAATAATTGTAAGCGTACCCAACATTATTTTTTTAAAATAAAGGGTTGTTACTCAACATCTGATCATGGCCAATAGACTATTTCGCCAATAATTCTGCATGCCAGTCATTAGTAAATGTAAATCAAATTAATGAAATTAAATTGTGGTCAAGTTAATCAAATTGAATAGTAACCATTAGTAATTCAACAAATCAACCAGTCATCAAATTCATGATTCAAAAGAGTGACATGTGCATCAAGTAAATCAATTAGAATTGATTCTCTCAAATAATTAATGAAATTAACCAAATAATTCTGTAATTCAACAAACCATTGAAATATTGACCTAATAAAACTGATGAAAAATTTTACAAAATAATTACAAAATTTTGCCAGTCAAATAAACTAATAATATGTTAAACTATTAATCAACCAAGTAAATCAAAAATTACATGGGCATCCCTAACTTGACCACTCGGCGCCGTTGCCGGAGCCTAGGAGACCGTCCATTGGTGCTTTTACCGGTGTCTCATCGGAGCTGGTCGTGCAACCCATAGTGAGATTTTTTTAATTTTTTTAAAATTTAAAATTTTATTTTATTTAACACAGTCAGTTCGCGGTCATGACCGGGTCCGATGCATGCCAATGCCTAGTCCTAGCTGGAATTAAGCTGTTCACACAATTGACCATAGATTCCCACCTGTAATAAGATGCTAAAGTTAGTGTCACCCTAAGTAAGCTTTTGATTACCAAGCTGTTCACAGCAGGCAATTTGACCCGCTTGTTCAAAACCCTAAGATTAGCAGGCAGTATGTGTGAACCTCAAACTAACACCTATATTGCCCTAAATTTACTTCCTTTCCCTCCTATAAATTAAAATGCACAGCACTTGATCATGCAACTTGTGGGGATTTACATTCACGAAGTTCAAAAGTTATTCGGCCATGGCTGGCTTCAAATGCATGGCTCTTTGTCTCCTCCTCGTCCTGGACTTGGTCGCCCTCAGAGGTGTTAATGCTAATATTGAGGAAATAGAAAGCTCCATCAGCAATGGGGCAATGAAGAGGGGTGGAATTCCTTGTAGTGGGGAGAGCAGGAACAATTGCAAGGGTGATAACCCCGCTAATAAGTATCGTAGGCGATGTACTAGAGTGGGGGAGTGTTCCGATGACCCCGAAAAACCCCCAAGAATAGCGGTGATAATGATGGTGATCATGATGAACAAGATGGTGATCATGATGTTGATGATTCCTACAAGGCCAGGATTCGAGGCGCCTATTCAATCCGTTATTGATTTTTTGCTTGGGCAAGTTATGTTTGAGAAAATTGGAGACAAAGATTGCAAAGGAGCAACTTGCACCTATTTCTATTTATTGTCTTGATGTTCTTTTGTTCTTTAATAAACGTATGTTGCTCTTAGAATATTAGAATAAAATGCCATGCCAATAAGCATTTTGCAATATCTTATCCTGTGGTATTTTTGTAAGTCCTCTTTGAGTTGCAATAAGAAAAGACATGACAATTTTTACCTTGAAATTTGTCTCATTTCCTGGGATGATCATCTTCCATTGCGTTAATGAGAGGATCTTTATCCTTGTTCTGCCGACCATACTGCTTCGTCGGAGCCATTTAGGTGTTGAGCCCTAGTTGGGAAGATGGCGAGCTTAGGGTTGGGGTAATAGCAGATAGAACATTGGGATGTTCTATTTTCTTAGGGGTTCTTCCTAAAAGACGGGAAGAAGAACAAACACAATTTGTATAGCAGTATTCTCAATCAGTACAATTGCATTTACAATTATAAGAATACCCCTCTCATCACTTAGCACTGACTAACTTCCAGAAGTTTCATAGCTGAACCTACCCACCATACCATTTTCCCTCTTGATCTCTACTATATTTTACTTCTCTATGTTATAATGTTTTGATCAGCATAGGATGAGCTATATAAATTTGGTTTAATTTTTGTTAATCTAAGTACAAGTTGGGCAATAGTTATATAAAATTAGTGGCGGGTTTTAATTACAAGATTTAATTACTCAACACAACCAATGTAAAAAAAGGATATCAAATTAAAATTAATCAATTCCATTTTCCCAAATCGAGGATAGAGCACTTTGTTTAATTTACGTTTAGTTGGTCCTGTATCTTGGCAAAATCTGTTGCAAGTATGCAAGTTTGGTTCTTGACGACTCTTGGTCATTTCATATATTGGAGTACTTTACCAAACCATACACAAATGTAGAGAAAATTTTCTCCGCCCCATTTTTTTCCACTCCACTTTTGTCCACATTTTAAGATTAAAGAATATTTTTTAAGGTGGAGAAAATTTATAAAACAAACATCGCCATTGAGGTCTTGATCAGATGTTTGTTGGGATTAACCAAACAAACCAAATACAAATCCCTTATTTCAACACATAAGGATGAAAAGTACCAAGCAAATAGAGAGAGACAATAAGATAATTTTACGTGGAAAACCTCAAATTTGGGGAAAAAACCATGGGGCAAACAGTCAGATCAAATTCATTATATCACAATTTTGATACAGAATAGATCCACAGGAGAACAAACTCCCTAATACTAATTTACTGTATTTTCTACAAAATTGGTATAAAGTCGTAGAAGACAATAAAGGAAGAATATTACAGATTAAGAACTTGGCTAAGTTACCATTGACGATTGCAAGCCAATCTCAACAAAGCATTCACCTTTCTTCAATCCACATAATTTTCTTTCTCTCTTTACAACAACGGTTTTTCTCCAAAACCCAAAAACCAAAAACTAAAGAAAAAAAGTATTGTACGTTGTTTTTATTCCTTTCAACTAACCAAATTTGGAAAATCTTAGTTTTTGCCCAAAATAGGGTTGTAAGTTCATGTATTTATGGAGGAGGAACAACCCAACAAACCTCCCCTTCCCGACTCTATGAAATACATCTAGCTAGCATGGGAAGCTCCATCCATGCCTGCTCCATTCCTGCAATAAACATGTTTCTCCTTTGACACAACTTTAGTCATCATATTTGAAACATTCATTTCCGTATGAATTTTTATTAGCCCAAAAGATTTACTTTCCAACACATCTCTTATCCAGTGATATTTCACATCAATGTGCTTGCACCTTGAATGAAAACTTGAATTCTTACTCAAGTGAATTGCACTCTGGCTATCACAGTGTACAATGTATCTCTCCTGTTCAATGCCAATTTCATTCAAAATCTCTTAGTCCATAGCATCTCCTTGCAAGCCTCTGTAGCAACAATAAATTCTGCTTCAGTTGTGGATAATGCAACACACTTTTGTAACCTAGATTGCCATGACACAACCCTATTAGCAAAATTAACAACAAACCCAGATGTTAACCTTCTTGTTTCCAAGTCGCCTGCTATGTCTGAATCGGTGTAGCCAATCAATAAAGGTTTATCACTTCCAAAACGCAAACACATTTTGGATATACCTCTCAAGTACCTCATTATCCATTTAACTGCTTGTTAATGTTCTTTGCTTAGATTTGCTAAATGTCTGCTAACCATTCCAACTGCATATGCTATATGAGGCCTTGTACAAACCATAGTATACATCAAATTACCAACTGCAGAAGCATAAGGAACCTTTCTCATTTCCTTCATTTATGTTTCATTTAAGTCACTTTTCTTCAACTTGAAGTGACCCCCAAGTTGAACTCCAACCGGCTTTTCATCTTTCATGTTGAATTTTTCAAGTACCTTTTCTCTGTACTTTTGCTGTGACACCCAAAGCTTTCTACCTCCTGTAACGACCCAACCCAAAGTACAACGTAATGGGCTAAGTCATTTCTTTAAAATGGGTACCCTGAAAATTAAAGATCTCTAGTCCATTCCCACTTATAAACAGGATCTTCTCCTAGTAAGTATTAGATGTGGGACTAAGTTGAGGGATCTCACAATCCACCCACCTTAGGAAATTTCGTCCCCGAAATGTCTATTCTTGGCCCGTTGCTAGCCCCAACCCACGTCCTTTCTGGCCCGTGACCCGCAGCCTAGCCAACGTTTATAGTCTTGGCCCGTTGCTAACCCCAGCCCATGACCTTTTTTGGCCCGTGACCGGCAGCCTAGCCAACGTCCCTAGTCCATCCCACCATCTAACACTGAACCAGGTCGGCTCTGATACCATTTGTAACGACCCAGCCCAAAGTGCAACGTAATGGGCTAAGTCATTTCTTTAAAATGGGTACCCTGAAAATTAAAGATCTCTAGTCCATTCCCACTTATAAATAGGATCTTCTCCCAGTAGGTATTAGATGTGGGACTAAGTTGAGGGATCTCACAATCCACCCACCTTAGGAAATTTCGTCCCCGAAATGCCTATTCTTGGCCCGTTGCTAGCCCCAACCCACGTCCTTTCTGGCCCGTGACTGGCAGCCTAGCCAACGTTTATAGTCTTGGCCCGTTGCTAACCCCAGCCCACGACCTTTTTGGCCCGTGACCGGCAGCCTAGCCAACGTCCCTAGTCCATCCCACCATCTAACACGGAACCAGGTCGGCCCTGATACCATTTGTAACGACCCAGCCCAAAGTGCAACATAATGGGCTAAGTCATCTCTTTAAAATGGGTACCCCAAAAGTTAAAGATCTATAGTCCATTCTCACTTATAAACAGGATCTTCTCCCAGTAGGTATTAGATGTGAGACTAAGTTGAGGGATCTCACAGCTTCCCTGTCACGCCGAATGGACATTCCCAATATTTACTTTGCTAGTCCCAAATCCTTTATTGCAAAGGATTTGTTCAATTTCTTCTTTAAACTTGCAATCTTGGCTCCATCATGTCCTACAATTAACATGTCATCCACATAAAGCAACAGAATAACAAAGTCACTATCATCAAACCTCTTGATGAACACACAGTGATCAGAAATAGATTTCTTGTACCCATTTTTTTCCATAAAAGAATCAAACTTTTTATACCACTGTCTCGGAGCTTGCTTCAAACCATACAAACTCTTTTCAGTCTGCATACCATCTGTTCTTTTCCTCTGACTTTAAAACCCTTTGGTTGCTCCATGTATATGGTCTCCTCAAGATCACCATGAAGAAAGGCCGTTTTTATATCTAATTGTTCAACTTTCAAATCCAAACTTGCAGCTAAAGCCAGAACAATTCTAATAGAAGATATTTTAACAGTAGGAGAAAAATTTCATCGAAATCAATACCTTTCTTCTGTCTGAAGCCCTTCACCACCAACCTTGCCTTGTACCTTGGTTGTGTGTTATTTTCTTCATATTTGATCCTGTAGACCCATTTGTTCATCAATACTCTCTTCCCTTGAGGAAGATCTACCAACTCATAGGTGTGATTATCATGCAAAAATTTCATCTCATCTTGCATTGCCTTCAACCACTTTTCCTTTTTTACATATGCTTTGACCTCACTGAAATTTTTTGGTTCTCCACATTCAGTAATTGTCACATATTCTAATGATGGATATCTTGTTGATGGAACTTGTTCACAAGCTGATCTCTTCACATTAGTTGGCTGCCCTTGATCAGAATCTCTATGTTCCTATCCAACATCATTAATAAACTCATTAAAAATATCATCAGACACCACATCCTCACCATCATCAGCACTCAGTGGGGAAATAATTGTGTCATTCTCAGCCGCCTCTTCACTTCTAGTTGAGGTTGAAGGATCTTTTATCTTTTCCAAGGTTTCCTGAGATTTAGTTTGAGGAACTTCTTCCTTGCTAAAGTCCTCAACTGTTTGATCCTCCCTGAAAACTACATTTTTGCTTCGAATCAGCTTTCTATTCTTAGGATCCCAAAGTTTGTATCCAAACTTATCAGCACCATATCCCAGAAAAATACATTTCATGACTCTAGAGTCAAGCTTAGCCCTTTGCTCTTCGGGTACATGTGTAAAGGCTTTACAACCAAAGAATCTCAAATGAGAATAACTGACCTTTTTGTCATTTCAAAACCTTTCTGGTATGTCACTGTCCAGAGCATGTGTGGGAGATCTGTTGATTAAAAAACAAGCTGTGCTCATGGCTTCACCCAGAAGCTTTTAGGCAATTTAGTTGAAGACAACATACTCCTTACCCTCTCAGAGATGGTCCTGTTCATTCTTTTAGCCACTCCATTATGTTGAGGAGTATAAGGAACCGTCTTCTCATGCCTAATCCCATGCTTGCTACAATATTCATTAAACTTAACAGAACAATATTCACCACTATTATCACTTCTAAGACATTTCAAGAGCCTACTGGTTTCTCTTTTAACCAATGTATGAAAATTCTAAAAGATGCCAAAAACATCACTTTTATTTTTCATGCCATAAGCCCACACCTTCCTAGAAATATCATCAATAAAAGTGACAAAATAAATAGAACGGTCAAGAGATTTTACCTCCATAGGCCCACACACAGCAGAGTGTACCAACTTAAGAACTTCTGACTTCTTTGTACTTGTGCTTGCAAAGGATATCCTACGTTGTTTCCCGACCAAACAATGGTCACAAGGACTAATTGTGATGTCTTTGACCTTGGCAAGGAGATTTAACTTCTTCAAAGTCTTTAATCCCTTCTCACTCATATGTCCCAATCGATGGTGCCACAAATCAGCAATGAAATCAAATGAGGAGATATTAATCTCCCCTCAAACTAGACTCATCTCAGTTCTGTACAAACTGCAACACTTCTTCCCTTCAGCAATAACAAGAGAACCTTTCACAAGTTTCCACACACCTTGTGCAAATTGTGAACCAAATCCTTCATAATCAAACACTCCTGTTGACAATAAACTCATCCTCAAATCTAGAATATGTCTAACATTTTTAAGCACCAATCTGTAACCCGTGTTTGTTACTATATGCACATCTCCGAGTCCCACAATTTTGGAAGTATCACTATTTCCCATTTTCATTATACCCAAATCTGAAGATTCATAGGTAGCAAAGAAATTTCTACGTGGAGTTACATAAAATGATGCTCCCGAGTCAATTACCCAACTAGAATCACAATTAGCTGTCAAACAATCATTCTCACAATCAGAAAGAATCACCATGTCATCATGCATAACATTAGTGTTCGTTTCTCCTTGATCCTTGTTGTCCTTATTTTTCAAGTCTTTCTTGAGCTTCCAACAATCCTTCTACTTATGACCTGTATTGTCACAATAATAACACTTCAAGTACTTCCCAAATTTAGACCTTCCTCGACTCTTGTCCCTTCTATCTATG
>JAURVB010009923.1:0-19890 GCA_033002965.1 Piper betle | reverse complement strand
CCGCTTCACCTCCTCCAGCGCCCGCAGCAGCTCCCGCTTGGGGATCTTCTGCTCGTCCTTGACGAGCTCCTCCTCCTGGATCTCGATGAACACGAGCTGTCGTTGGAAGCAATTAGTTGCCTTAATTCGATTTGTTTATTTATTAATTCGATTTGATCAACAGTTAACAACAAACTTGAAATATGTGCAATTAGATGCCTTAAAAAGGTCAAGTCAATTTAATTGGTGAAAGATTTATCAAAAATAAAAAGTCTAATCATTTGAATTAATAGCGTTATTTTTAATGAATTTTTTAACAACTAATTATTAATCATAAATATGTTAATCAATATAGTTTATCATTTGTATTAATTAAAGTGATTAGTTTAAAATGATTGTCATTATTCGTTTAAATCAACTAGTCAAGTATATCTTGAATTTAACAAAATTATTATCAAAGTGTCTTTACTTAAGAACTTGACAGGGATTAACTTTTTAGGCCTGAAATGGCATATTTACCCTCCTCAAACAATCCTCGGGCGGCTGTGATATGTAAACAACACGGTCCGAGTTGTCCGACAGATGTCCGACCCGCTAACTTTTTATTTCATTCATCTTTGCCTACTCCGACTTTTCCGCTAGGAGCGAGTGCTCCGATGTCCGTTTCCGGAAGTTGGGTTCGCCGGAGACGAAGCCGGCCGCCGTTGAAATAACCGGCAAAGCTGTTTTCTGTCGGCCGGCCGTGACACAGAGGGCGCGGCTTGTGGGATTCGCCGATGGAGAAATCGATCGCCGTCGCGAGACAGAGATCGGAATCAAGAAAAGGTGACACATCCCATCCCTCTTCGATTGACCTTTGGTGAATCCAATCTTTGATGGATCTCTCCGTAGTTGATCGGGTGAGGTCGCATTGTTTTTCTTGATGTTGTGTGCTTTGGCTGGATGTTATTTGTTCAAAGTTTGTTTGTAGATGTTTTTGCCAGTATCTCATTCTACTTGCGCGCCGCGCCCATTCGTCATTAATTTCACGGCTTGAATGCTAAATTTTATTACAGATTAGTTTTTAGTTTGTAAAAACATGAAGAAATTGTTAGTACCATTTTTTTTGTGTTCCTTATTGATGAAATATGTGTTAGTTTGATGAAAGCGCGATATGATTTGGCTTGTTTGTTCATATGTCTTTTCAATCTATAGGTGGCCACTCCAGGGATACATCAATTGTTGTCATTGTGCTTGAAACTTCCGAAGTATTTATAATTACCAGTTTATCCACTAGATGTGATACTCAAGTGATTTACATTGATCCCACGACTGGTTTGTTATCACACACGGGAAAGGTTGGCCACGATGTTTTCTTTTCTGAAGAAGAAGCTGTGAATTATGTGACTGATGGTTCGAGGTGGCTATGTAAGAGAACAGTATATGGAAGGGCTATATTGGGCTACTCAGCCTTGGGGAATTGTGGACTGCTTCTGGTCGCAACCAAGTTGACTGCCACGATAGCTAATTTACCTGGGGGTGGTTGTGTATATACTGTGACAGAGAGTCAGTGGGTGAGAATTGAACTTAGTCATCCTCAGCCGCAAGGGAAAGGAGAGATTAAGAATATACAGGAGTTGACTGAACTTGATATTGATGGGAAGTACTTCTTCTGTGAAACTAGGGATATTACAAGACCTTTTCCTGGTCGCTTGCCTTGGCAAGATCCTGATGAGGAATTTGTTTGGAATGGTTGGCTTTCCAGGCCTTTCAAAGAAATTGGGTTGCGAACTCATTGTGTTACTCTACTACAGGTCTTTCGTTCTCACTTGGCATATAAGTTTTGACAATCTTGTTGGCTTTGTTCTCATTCTCTTATTTGTGGCATCATATTTGCTTTTTAATCCCGTTTTTTCAGTTATTGGAATGGATGTGGTAACATTTAACATCCATCTGGTCACATTAATATTTGATGCGAGTGTCTCATTTTCCAAGTAATTGTTACCTGGTGCTTGATTTAGCGTATGATTCCCAGATTAGTAGAAACCAAGAGAATAATTGATATGTGTGTGAATTTTAACATCGGAGATGTTGAGCAGGAAAAGGAGATTAACTAATGTTTACCATAACCAAATTTGGTGAGTTAAAATTCACTGCATTCACATGAAATACAAGTTAGAATTTATTTTGTGTCAAGAGGTCATGTATAAATCCAAGTCGCTGACCCAACTAGCTGGTATAAGGTATAAATCATCACTTGGTTATCATAATTTCTATGCTTAACTTTTCTCATCGACCATTTCTGACTGTTCTGCATTGCTTTCTTTTGGAAGTTAGGTTTTTGATTGGTTTGACAGCATTCTTGTATTGAGAGATACTTTTGTTCATAGGGTTTTGCAGAATGCAGAAGTTTTGGTTTTTCTGGTCAGCAAGATGGATTTGTTGCACTTACTGCTCGTCGCAGTAGGTTGCATCCAGGCACTCGATACTTGGCTAGAGGACTGAATGCCTGCTTCAGTACTGGTAACTGGTTGATTTATTTTGCATGGTTAATTTGTTATTACTACGGTTGTTTTGTGTACACACTTGACTTATCACATTATGAGGCCACTGGGACACTGTGAGTAATAATAATTTTGTCCATCAGGGATTAGGATAAATTGCTGAGATTCTTGTAATTTGAGAAGAAAAGAAGGGGCTATCATTTTAAACTCTTCCATATTGGTTCTCAAGGAGGATGCTGTGTCTCCTCTTGTATGTAATATCACTATTTAATCTCTGTCACTTGGTTGTTTTATTCCTCTTCATTCTTAATGTTACGGAAATCCCCGTTCTTCAGTCATGTAATTGTCAAAAGAAATTGAAGATGTCGGTGGTGCAAAATGCAAATATAGCCTATGCTTTGGACCTGCGTCTATTCCATTACTGGTAGTAATGAACTAATGGATCAATGATGTTACATATAAAGTTTAGGGGCGCCTTTTAAGAAACTTCCACCTTTTGCTCAAAGAATTATCTTTAATGGAGAAAGAACTATCCTACTTCTTGTATTATTTCTTGACATGCACATTGTCTTGTTTGTATAGAGCTACTCACACTTAATACATTTATATCACATTTTCTAATATCCAAAGTCCATGCTATATTTTGGTAAGTGATCTGGACACACTACATGTCCAATACACGTGATTGAAGATTGATATATTTTCATGGACAGGAAATGAAGTCGAGTGTGAGCAGCTTGTCTGGTTAGCAAGAAGAGGAAGTACGACCATTTCTTTTAGTACATATATCTGGAGGAGGGGCACAATACCTATGTGGTGGGGAGCTGAACTTAAAATGACTGCTGCTGAAGCTGAAATTTATGTATCTGATAGGGATCCTTATAAGGGGACTTTGCAGTATTACCAGAGGCTAAGCAAAAGGTACAATGCTCAAAATGTGGATGGAGCATCTGGTTCTTTACAAAATAATAATTCTTTGGTCCCTGTAGTTTGTATAAATCTCCTTCGAAATGCTGAGGGAAAAGCAGAATCCATTTTAGTTCAACATTTTGAGGAATCCTTGAATTTTGTTAGATCAACCGGAAAACTTTCTCAGACTCGAATTCACCTTATCAACTATGACTGGCATGCTAGTGTAAAATTAAAAGGTGAACAACAAACTATAGAGGGATTATGGAGACTCCTCAAGGGACCCACGGTCACTATTGGCTTTTCTGAAGGGGATTATATACATTCACGACAACAGCTTAAAGATTGCAAAGGTGTCATTATATGCAATGAGGACATTGAAGGCGCATTTTGTATGAGATCTCTTCAAAATGGTGTGCTGCGATTTAATTGTGCCGATTCTTTAGATCGAACCAATGCTGCCAGTTATTTTGGCACTCTGCAGGTTTTTGTAGAACAATGTCGAAGGCTGGGGTTATCTCTTGATAATGACTATTCAGTAGGATTGCCAACAGTTAACAGGTATGCTGATGCAAATAGTAATGGTGGATATATTGCTCCCTTACCTCCTGGATGGGAGAAACGTTCAGATGCAGTAACAGGGAAGACTTATTACATTGACCATAATACACGGACTACCTCGTGGAACCACCCATGCCCGGACATGCCATGGAAGAGATTTGACATGACTTTTGAGGAGTTTAAGAGCTCTACAATTTTGACTCCCATATCACAGCTGTCTGAAATGTTCTTGTTTGCAGGGGATATTCATGCAACTTTATATACAGGGTCAAAGGCTATGCACAGCCAAATTCTTAATATTTTCCATGATGATGGTGGCAAATTTAAACAGTTTGCTGCTGCACAGAATATGAAGATTACACTGCAAAGGCGTTATAAGAATGTGATTGTAGATAGCTCACGACAAAAACAACTTGAGATGTTCCTTGGGATGAGACTGTTTAAGCATCTTCCTTCCATACAGATTCATCCACTAGAAGTAAGTTGCGCTGACATGTAAAAAAGGTGGCTTTGTTTGTGCATGTTTTAAAATTTCGGGCCACTTTCACCTGATACCAAAAAGGTGTTATAACTTATAAAACATTGAGTTCAGATCATGCTTAGCTTTAAGCATTGGAGCTAGTGTTTATTCTGTTCAAAATTAGGAATACAAGCTGAAGTATATGAATTTGATAAGGTGTTGTCTGTTAAAAAAACGCTAAACCTGTTTAATGTCAGAATACCTATGTGTTAGTTGTTGCCTTTTCAATTGAAGCGGTAACAATTACTGGTTGATTTGAGCATGTTGAATGGGTATCTTTTGTGTGAAATCTGTACAGTTAAACACAGTCATCCTGTCCATTTACATGGATTTCATTGGCATGTTTAGTGTCGTGCACTGTTTTAGAAGTAAGCATTTTGTCATAGATTAGCAGCGAATTAGTGTTAGAAGATGGAGTATAAAAGCATCTAGGATAAAACAGAATAATGAATGAATAAGATTTGACTAGTCTTGTAAGCTTTAATGCTGCTTCAGGCCATCAAATAGGTAGTTACTGCAGAATTTGTGGCATAATAAGAAGGTTAGTCTACCTGATTGATTGACTGGTGTATTTTTATGAGTTTATGTAACTGGGTGTTTTTGTTTCATTTTAACCTAATCACTAATGAGAAGCACTGAGAGTTCATGTTTTTTCACAAAGCATGGTATTGATTCTGAACTTGCCATGACATAAAAAAATTCTCCATATTTGGCTCTTTTGAAAGTGTGTGTTCATTTACTTGGGGTTAATTCTGTTTTTGTTTCTTGGTCTGGGGAAAGGCTGGCTGCTGCTCTTTTTTCCATGTATGTGACATGGACGGGTAAGCTCTGTTTTGTTAGATTATGTGGGTTATCACGAGATATAGTCAGACTGAGTTCAACTAGAGTTAGTTGTTATAAGGCTTTTGTTAGTTGAAGTGTTGATTGGAGTTACTGGATTAATATGTTTGTGATTAGACTAGTATGGAATTAGATGTGAAAGAGAATTACATTTGTACCCTAAAAATATATAATAGAGAAGAGGTGAATGGTTGGAACTCTCTTGGGAAATCAATAGAACTCTTTCTTCTCCACTTACATTCCCTGGTCAATTATTTTTTTCCAGACGATATTCAGAAAGTTTTGATTGTCAAAAACCTTCCGTACCGGTCAGAATTCCAGCCAGCTCTTCCCTTTACATGGATGAGTTCAAGTAGTTAGCTAATGAGCTTACTGGGGATGTTAGGTTTTCCTATTTCTTATATGATTTGGATTCGTCCAATAAATATAGAAGCAGCATGCTATAAATATGTTAGCTATTTATACTTCATGCTTTTGATCTCATACCAAACGAGATCCTGCCTGCATATCAAGGCATCCAAAAATGTTATAGACGGCGTGTTCATGGTCATGTATATTATCCTAATAATTTTGTTATATAATTCTGTCGTTCTATGTTGGTTTCATGGAATAAAATAATTATTTGCTGGTTTGTGGCTTTATTTTGTTGTTTTAACAGCTGCTGTGGATGCTAAATTCCTTTCATCAACTATAGGTACTATCACGTCCATCAGCCTGTTTTTTGAAGCCATTTTCAAGCATATTTCCTAATGAAAATGGTGGATCTGGTCTTCTTAGTGTAAAGAGAAAAGACTTAACATGGGTACAGTTGGTCTTGTTCATAATATTTTTTTCTTACTTCTGTTTTTTTGAATACCAAGGTTTTAGCAAGTGTTCTCCTGTTTTTGAATAGGTTTTCCCACCAGCTGCAGATGTTGTTGAGCTGTTTATTTATCTAAGAGAGCCTTGCCATGTTTGCCAACTTCTTCTCACAGTATTTCATGGTGCAGAAGAATCATCTTTTCCGGCTACTGTTGATGTTAGAACTGGGCGTAACTTAGATGAGCTTAAACTCATACTTGAGGTAGGTTTATTTCTATAATCAGTCCATTCTCTTCTTATTGTTCTATATTTGGTATTTTTCGGTTTAAGACATTGATATTTTTTATGTAAAAGAGGGTGGTGTAACCCTTAAATTGCTGGGAAGGCTTATGTCCCGATTGATAGTTTATTTTGCCAGTAACTTGTTTGCAAGTGGTGTATTGTGGTCTGTGCAATATATTTGCATTATTACTCCTCAATGAAGATAATTGTTGCATGGGAAAAAATGAATATAATTGTTATATTAAAAAAGAAATTTATATGATAATTAGGAACGATGTGGAAGGAAAAAATGAAGATCAACATGTAGTCTTTTTATAACTCTATTATTCTGTCCTTCAGTCATTTGTTCCATATTTGGTGGTCGCATAGTGTATTGGCTACTTTGAATGTCAATGGTTCTGCCCATGGATTAAGCTTAATGGTCTGATCCTTCTTGTTAGTTCCTTGATTTATCAAGGATGATCACTGTTAGTACATACTTGGAAACTTTACATCAAGAGGTTGTCGTTATATGACAACTTTGAAGCTGTATGGTATTTGTAACATGCACATTGCCTTTTCTTCTCTTGTGGCTCCTTTAATTATGTGATGCAACTTGCCATGAGAATTTCTAAATTATCAACCATTACTACATAATAAAAGAAAATGATAAATAAAATGGCCTTCAACCATTCTCAATTTCTAAATTTACTTTGAAGCTGTATGGTATTTGTAACATGCACATTGCCTTTTCTTCTCTTGTGGCTCCTTTAATTATGTGATGCAACTTGCCATGAGAATTTCTAAATTATCAACCATTACTACATAATAAAAGAAAATGATAAATAAAATGGCCTTCAACCATTCTCAATTTACTGAAACTTTTTTTTACAAAGAGATGACCTTATATTTATAGGCTTACAAATTAAACTGAACTGTAAATACCCTAGTAAATGCAATGCATCTTATTCCTTGGTATTTCCAATACTCTCATACTAGTAAAAGGTGTAACTTCTGTACTAGTAAAGGATGCTATGTGAATACACTGCATGAGACTCCCCTTCTTGAAAAGAACTCATCATCGAGTTCTGAAAATGGCTCACCATATTCTCCTACATTTATTATAAGGTGACTCCTTGATATGTAGTGTAGAAGTGATTCCTTGATAATTGTAGATGTATTACATCAAACTCCCCTTTTTGAAAGAACTCGTCCTTGAGTTCCGTAGGAAGATAATCTTCAGGGGTAGGAGCACAAGAGCAAGTTGAAACTGGACAAATTGGGGGGACGAATGCGTGCGGTGGTTGGTGGAGTGTGACTGGACAGATCGAGGGGATGACTGTCTGTGATGGTTAGTGGAGTGTGACTCAACAGATTGAGGGGGCAATTGTTTGTGGTAGTTGGTGGGGATAGAGTGTGACCTAACATACCTAGGGGATGAGTGTCTGCGGTAGTTGGTGGGGATAGAGTGTAATCGGACAGATCAAAGGGACGACTGTCTACAACAGTTGGTAGAGTGTTATTGAACAAATCAAGGGGACAAATGTCTACAATGATTGGCGGACTATGAACAGATAGATCAAGAGGACGACTGTTTGCAGTAGTCGGTGGGGATAGAGTGTGATCAGACAGATTTAGGGGACAACTATTGGCAGTCGATAAGTACACTATGGAATCGAGAACCTAAGCTCCAAAAACCAATGTGATGCAACTCGCGATGAGAATTTCTAAATTATCAACTACTCCTACATAACAAAAGAAAAAAATAAATAAAAAGGGCTCTAGGGCTCTCAGTCATTCTCAATTCATCTAAAACTTTTTTTTACATAGCGATCACCTCATATTTATGGGCTTACAGATTAAACTGAACTGTGAACACCTAGTAAATGCAATGTATTTTATTCCTTGGTCTTTCTAAAACTCCCGTACTAGTAAAAGTTGTAACTTCTATACTAGTAAAAGCTGTAACTTCTATACTAGTAAAGGATGTTATGTGAATGCACTGCATCATTATGTACCTTTTTTGTGTGTGAATTGGAACCATTAATATCTATTTCCTATTGATTTCACTTTTTGAACTTCTTTTTACAGGGAGCGTTTATACCACAGTGTGGGAATGGTACCAATCTTGTGATTCCACTAACAGGTGCCATTAACTCAGAAGACATGGCAGTTACTGGTGCTGGTGCACGGCTTCACACTCAAAATAAAACAAATTTATCCTTGTATGAATTTGAAGAATTGGAAGGTGAATTGAACTTTCTAACTCGCGTGGTAGCCCTCACATTTTATCCGGTAGTTCCAGGACGAAACCCCATTACTCTTGGTGAGGTACAAAGGTGCTAAATGCTTTTTGTCTTCTTTTATCACTTTGATGGGTGAATGATATTTATGAACCACTGTGGCCTTTGTATGATGATATTAAACTGAATTGTGTGTTCTTATGCTTGGCTTCTCCTATTGAATATCTGATTTTTAGTATCAAGGTTTGTTTTTTTACTAAAGTTGTACTTAATGAATGAGTGATAGAAATCTAGTAGAAAGATAAGTTATTTAGGAGAATTCTTGTTTGTTATGTAAAAATTTTAAGACTATTTATTGTCTTTTGAGAAAATTTTATTAATATTTAACAAAATTATGCAGAATAGAACTTTCTGTTTTATCATGGCAAGGTAAATAACTGAGTCTTTCACTGTAGAATTTATATATTTTTTATTATCATATTTCAAATGTCAATATCAGTGTGAAAAAGATATGGTACTTGTTTATATTGTATGATAAAATTGTTTTTTGATAATAATATTTAATTTTTTCTGGTGTTAAGTGTTTTTATTTTACAGGCTAGCAGATGTAACTTTTAAATTCAATTATATCATAGGACAGTGGTTAATGTTATTTTTCTATTTGCAAATTCACTATTGTTTGCCAACAACTTCAGTGACCATGTTTGTGTACATCTCTTAAGTTGTAACTGATCTTTTTTTTTTGTTGCTTCTTGTTGTAGATAGAGGTTCTTGGAGTTACTCTTCCCTGGAGGAAAATTTTCGCTAACAACCAAGCCAACATAGAATTCCTTGAGCTTGCTCAAAAATTTCGAAAACAATTGGATCTTTCCAATGGCCAAAAAACAGGGCATGTCGGTCATGTACCAGAATTTCTAACTTCAGCAAATCCATTTCTTAGTGATTTAGGTACAAATCCTTTTTATGATAAAACCTCCACGAATGAGACCGTTGTGCAGTTAGCTCAGACTTCTGGGAGTGTGGGTCATGGCCTTGATCTATTAACTGGAGATTTTCAATATTCTGCTCCAGTAATCCAGCCTGAAATGACCAAAACTGCTAAGGGAGTAGAGGTTTCTGATGCTCTTGATTTTTTCGACAATTTATCTATGGATCAGAGCTTTTGTTTTCCGGATTCTAAAGAGTCTTCGTCTCCTGGAAAGGTGGCACAGACTCCAACACAGGCAAAGGGGGCATCAAATGCGTACAGTGGTATAGACCATTACATCAAATGTTTTAGAGCACTTTCTGGTCTAAACAAGGTGTTGTTGCTTATCATTTACCTTTTATTTTTATTACAATAATGCTTATGTCAATTTATACTTTATTTAATGACTTGGCGGTGAGCAGTGTGTGGCTATCACAATTCTAATTAGTATTTCTGCCTGTTGAAATAATTTCATTGCACGGCATTAGTAGTTCTTTTTTATTTTTAGTTTTATCTTTTAAGTCAACAATCCTGTCTTTATTTTGCAACACACTCCCTTCTGCAGGTTCGGAAGATGGATTTTACATCTTCTATGAAACTTGAAATGGAAAGACTACGAATTAATCTTTCTGCAGCTGAGAGGGATCGGGCATTATTATCAGTAGGCACAGACCCAGCAACTATAAATCCAAATTCATTACTTGATGAAAGATACATGTGTAGACTCTTGAAATTGGCCAACCATCTTTCAGTACTTGGACACTCGGCTCTTGAAGACAGTGTTATTGGTTTGATTGGTCTTGAATCCACTGATGAAAATATCATAGACTTTTGGAATATACCTGCCATTGGAGAGAGTTGCAGCAATTCCAAATGTGAAATTCATTTTGATAGAGAATCGGGTTTGCAGGGATTGTCTGCACCAAAGGCTAAATCTAACCATCCATTGCTTCTGGTATGCTCGATTTGTAGAAAAAAGGTTTGTGAGATTTGCTGTGCTGGACGCGGTGCTGCCTTACTTATAGTGAATAATTTGAGAGATACTGGAAATTTTAATGGGTCTCCAAACCAAGGTGGGTCCAGTCATGGTGACCAGCGAAATGGACCTTCATTTGGTCGCTCAGATGCAATAATTTGTTTGTCATGCTGTGATAAAGATGTTGAAGATGCACTGATTGTAGACTATGTAAGGCTTCTGTGTAGTCTAAGAAGAAAAAGTCGTGCAAATGAGGCTGCAATCAAGGCTTTGGACCAAGTAATTACTACAAGTTATAAGGATATAGGAATGCCGGATTTAGATTTGGCCAGGACAGTGTTGCAGAAGTTACTTAATGGGGAGGAATCATTGGCAGAATTTCCAGACGCAAGTTTATTGCATACGGTAATCTTATTTATCATTGTTATATATGTGAATATTCAGAAATATTTTCAACTATAGCTATACTGATATATACTAACATGAGGGCACAATGTATCTTCTTCTTCTTCCATCTTATACCAAGAAGCTGTCAGGGGATGTGGACCCTAATCTAGGATCTATGTGATTACAAATAGTAGTGTGTTTGATGGCTAAATGCCCTTCTTGATGCCAACCCTCCTCCTTTGGCCGGTCTTGGGACTGGCAATGCATAAGCATTAGTGGAGATAGGGTCAAAATGTATCTATCCCAGTTAATTGATTTTATTATGGCTTTTTGACATTTTAGTATTTTGAGTTCTGTTAGTGCTTCAATTGGTCATCATTATAATTATTGTTGTCATCATCATCTACACCTTATCCTGATTTTTGGCATACTTTATGGATGTAGTTGGATGCCATATACATAGCGGCTTTACTCTTTTGTTGTTGGCTAGAATTTTAGAACTTCAACGGAATAAATAGTGTCTATTGTAAAACAACAATAGAGTATCAGGACACATAGAGATGGAAAAGGAAACCAGAAATTATATTTAGATGGGCAACATTATGGCTTTAAGATATTGAACTGCACTTGTTTTTTCAAGATGTGGTTTCCTGAAAAAGTTTGTAATATTCTACGAAGCTTGACAAGACCGGTTGGTGTATAATGCATTACCCCATATTAAATGTGCAATCTTTAATCTAGGCTGTCGATCACTTGCTTATTGGTGGTTGAATGTGAGAAACTTAGATATTGTAAGTGATTATAGTTTTCCGTCAGTATTTGCTACACCTGGATGATACTATTTTGTATCTTTTCTGCCTTTGTTGTTTAAGTTGTTTTTTTTTTCTGTTTTCAGGTTCGGACAGCAGTTGGATCTGCACCACTATTATCACTTCTTACTCCAATACACTGTGAAGGACAACATGCCTACTGGAGAGCGTCTTCAAGTCTCCCTAGTGTTGATCTAGCTATTGTCCTTAGCAGCCTTGCCGATGTCTCAGGGGTCATCTTGATTGTAAGCCCTTGCGGTTATTCAGCATCTGATGTGCCCAGTGTAAGAGTGTCGTATATTTTATCTGCTTTACATTTTTTTATGGTTTTGAGAATTTAGTTGTAAGGGTACAGGAAAATTGGAACTTATATTTTAGTTTTATAGTTTGCCAAAACAAAATTTTGGCAGCTGGGCCAGATTTGGTTCTTATCCTCAACTGCAATTTATAAAGTACTTCATTTTATTAGCGCTAATGTTATTTTTTTCTGTAAAAATAATCCTTTGCATAAACATACTTCTATATAATTCTGGTTGTGTTTGTCTGATGTGAAAGTGTGGTAGTTTTATGATTTTTTTATCAGTATATAACTATTGGGTGCTGAGTGTCTGTTATGTGGTTCTTAGTACTCAAAAATGCAGGTTTATAAATGATTGACACGTCTGAAGGGCATTATATATTTTTGGCACATCAACATATATGTTTGTGTGTGTGTGAGCATATTTGCCTCTATGAGAATTTTATGCATGTTCTCAGTTGACAGATATAAACATGTGCAATTATCCCTTCAGGTACAAATGTGGGCCAGTAACAAAATCAATAAAGAAGAACGTTCCTTCATAGGGAAATGGGACCTTCAATCACTAATATCATCCTCTTCAGAATTTATTGGTCCAGAAAAGTCTGATGCACGTAAAGAAGTTCCCAGGCATGTGAAATTTACTTTCCGAAACCCTGTCAGATGTCGGCTTATATGGATAGCATTGACCCTTCCTAGAGCTGCTTCGAGTTCTGTGAATTTGGAGAAAGATTTCAGTGTTCTCTCCCTGGGTGATGGTGATCTGTCACTCTTAAATCAACAAGCATCTCTTGATTCTGCATTTCAGGAGTCCCATGCAATTCATGCAAAAAAAATATTAGTTGTCGGGAAGCATGTTAGAATGGAAGTGACACCCAGCACCTCGTTTCATGGATCGGATAAGTTGAATATTAAGGCCTGGTTGGAGAAGTCCCCACCATTGGGTCGATTTAAGGTAAGCTGCTCTGTCTCAATTATTATACATGTTGAATGATATAGCTTTATATTCTTAATGAACATTTCTAATTGCTGATTTTACAAGAGTATCTTGAAACATATTTTAATTGTGGGTATTAGTTTTTTTAATATGCCATTGTGATATTTATTTTGTATGTTTAAGAAAACCCAAATTTTGTAGCTGGATACTATGATACAATGAGCTGTTGGTTTATTATTCTGAGAAAAAAATGAAGTATGAAACTCTTACATCTGATTACACATCATGAAAAATGATTTCTATGTTAACTTGTGTGCTTCATGGTGTTTGCACTTGGAAGTGAAAAAATCAGCTTTATATCATTATCTCCCAATGACTTAGGGAATATGAAATAATTGACATTTTGGATGCTATGGAAACTGAGTATGCAAAGAAATGGCTATGTAGAAGGTAGCATAGGCCTGGAGTAGTTGAAGTCAATTATGGATGTCATACATGCTATTTCAACGGTTTAACCCCCGTGTGTTTCTTATCTTTTTCCCTTTTTGGTATTGCAGATTCAAGTTGAAATTGAAAGATTAGTTGATTATGATCAAGTTCTAGAACAGTATATATCACCTGGCGGACCGGCACTAGCAGGTTTTCGCCTGGATTCTTTTGCTGCAATAAAGCCTCGTGTTGCCCACTCCCCGGCATTGTTAGAAGCTGGTCGAGGGGATATCTCGTTGACGTGTATTGAGGATAGACACATCAATCCTCCTGTACTGTTTATTCAGGTGTCTGCAGTGCAGGTAATTGTAAAGCTAGTATGTATGCTGAGGTTTCCTTGAAAATATTTAGGGTCGGTTAACAGAATTTCGCTGGTTGGCACAGGAGTCAAACAACTTGGTGATTGTTGGTGAATATCGTATGCCAGAGGCACGACCAGGAATCCCATTGTACTTCGACTTTCCAAGGCCAATTCAAGCTCGCAGGGTTACTTTCAAACTATATGGGGATTTAGCCGCATTTGCAGATGAAATGACGGAGCAAGATGACGGGGAAATTAGAATGCTGCCATCTGGTCTATCACTTTCTAACCGCATCAAATTATACTATTATGCCGATCCTTATGAGCTCGGTAAATGGGCAAATTTGTATGCTATTTAACATATTGTTAATATGTTTTTTCCTTTTTGTTGCAAACTCAATTTTGTTTCATGTTGAAATGTGTTGTAATTTTTTATCACCATTCATTGTAGAATGTTGTGTAATTATCGAGTAAG
The DNA here is from genome assembly GCA_033002965.1 of Piper betle. Lineage (NCBI taxonomy): Eukaryota > Viridiplantae > Streptophyta > Magnoliopsida > Piperales > Piperaceae > Piper > Piper betle. The sequence goes on along the minus strand of JAURVB010009923.1, from coordinate 5,654 downwards.
CGTGTCCAATTTTGTTGTATTTCATTTTTCATATTCGCAAACTCGTAACAGCTGTTGTCCAATTTTAATATGAACAATAAGTATGATATGTTAATAGAATGACATCTTTGGCAAATTTATATATATACGTGACTGTGCATGTGCCAATTCTAATCATAGTGATTTCAGTAATTGGTCTAGGTTTTGTGTAGGAGAAAGGAATAGGTTCTTTCTGCAGATATTTTCTATGTTGTCTCAAAACTACAAATTTGATTGTGCATACCTTCCTCGCTGGACGTGTCTTGGCCTTGAACCTAGTGCAGTGAGCAAAATGACAAATCTCTTCAGTAGATGTAAAGATTGAAGATGACAAAGTCGCATGAAAGGGATGCGAGTAAAACCGTAAAAGACAATTTTTGGAAAATAGCATAACAGAGACGGTATATACATTAACTTTTGGAAAATAGCATAACAGAGACAGTATATACTAATAGGCATAAGAGAGTACACCTTTCCAGAGAAGAACATTAACCCGTCCTCAGTTAAACAGACAAAACACAAGTGAAGAAATCACTCAATAGTCATCTTAAAAACTCTGTACATAAAGCAATCACACGTCCAAATATATCAAACTCCATTTGTAGTAGACGATCCTTATGATATTGAGAACCGTCTCCTCCTAGGCTTCTCAACAACCTCCATATCGTCATCAAGGTGGGAAGTATCCTTGGACCCATGTTTGAAGGGGTTCAACTTCCCCAATGTCTTGGAGACAGAGGAGAAGAAGGTTGGCCTTTTGGAGCTAGAGGATCTAGCTGACGACCCCTGCCTTCTCTGCAAATCAGACAGGCATATCTTCATCTTTGCCAGCTCCGACCGCAGCATCTCGTTTTCCTTGATCAAGGTCGAGTCGGCCTGTATCTGGGCTCTGGTGGCTAGGGCGTCGGGCGTGGCAAGGCCGTCGTCGACCACCCCACTCCGGAGCTTGAGCTGGTCGTAGTAGAGGGCGTGGAGGACAATCTGAACGGGCAGGCGCTTGTTCTGGGAAGCATGCACCCGGGCTTCGTACGACAGCTTCAATGGATCCATCACGCTGCATACCTTTTCCCTTTCTATCTCGTCCAATCCAGGATGCGTCTGATTAATGTAGTTCAAACATTAATATGATTACTCAATACAAGAAATTAAAGCAAGACGAATCATACATGTCTAAGAAATTCGGGTAATTTGTGTTTTTGATTGGTTGCAGCATGCGGTTACCAGTATGATCAACTCATACGGTGTGGATTGCTAAAAAACATGTTATTAGAAAGCATAAAAGATGTAAGAACTTCCAGGGAATAGACCAACATCTGAATCAAGCATGTTAAAAATGACTTCGATTGATTAAAACACAAAGGATTCACAAACTTTAGTTCAAACATCAAGAGATGAACAAACAAAGATTCTCATCAAAACTAAAAAAAAAACAGAGTCGTTTGGGCAATAATACCTTCAAGTAGATGTCGACGGCTCGGTAGAGGTCGTCGTCGGCCTTCCTGGCTGTCTTGGGGATGAGGTAGGCGATGCCGGTGAACTTGGAGATGCTGAGCTCCCCGTCGGTGGCGATCTCGGCCAGGTACGCATCCACCGTCCTCGCCACCCGCTGCATGGCCGCCGACGCCGGCGCAGCGCCGTACACCCTCGCCCCCTGCTCCCTCTCCACGAACACGGCGATGATCCTCCTCACGCTGTCCAGATCGAACAGCCGCTCCCCGTCGTAGGTGAAGGACAGCACCAGCAGGTCCCCGACCATGACATGCTCGAGCACCGCCGACACCCGCCGCTCCAGCTCGTTCTTGCACGGCACCGAGACGTTGAGGAAGATGGCGGCCCGGAGCAGGCAGCTGAGGAAGCTGATGGGCAGGGCGGTGCCGCCGGAGAACGAGGACTTGTCGACGGGAGGGAGGAGCGCGACGATCGCCTCCAGGACCTGGCGCTGGTTCTTCCGGACGGCGGCGTCCGCCGGGAGAGTGGCGGCAGCGGAGCCGGCGCCGGACTGGTCGCGGACGAGGTCGCGGAGGGACTTGTCGGTGTAGGCGATGATGGCGGAGGCGAGGGCGGGGGCCTTGGCGCCGCGGGACTTCATGGTAGCCATGACCTTTTGGAAGGAAGAGATGTTGAGTGCGGCAAGCTCGGCCGCCCACCAGTCCGGCGGGGAGCGGCTGGGGAAGTTGGCCTCGTTGCAGGCCTTGGTGCTGACGACGTCGACGCACCGCTTGAGCAGGTTGAGGTGGTCGGCCATGGGGAGGAGGGACTCGCAGGACTTGAGCACGGCGACGGCGCCGGAGAGGGTGGTGAGGGCGGCGCAGGCCAGGAAGTCCTCGGTGCGGTCGGCCAGGTTCTCGTCGCAGTACCGCTCCGTCATCTCCAGGTAGTCGGCCGCACACCGGAGCGCCGCCACGTTGTGGACGGTGATCTCGAAGTTGACGCCGTAGCAGAACTTGGCCGCCTTCTCGAATATCTCCGCCCCGCCCGTCACCTCGCTCAGGTTTATCCTGCTCAGCTCCGCCGACGGCGACTCCATTATCATCTTCCTCACCAGCCCACTCTTCGCCATCAACATAAACTATATACACGCAGGCGCATATATATGTACATCAACAACACTCAACTATTTATATATATGGATATATGTGTATTTACCTTGTGAAGAGCGAAGCTCGCCTCCCCAACCTCGACTACGATGTCGGTGGGGACTTCTTGAGAGAAAACCCTGCTCACGAGTAGACACACACACCATGATCAAACAAGAGTTCATTTAGACAACTATGTACTATAACACATGACAACAATAGACAGAAATTCATGGCATTGACAGAGCAGAGGAATTCACGGTACCACTGTCCGGTCCTCTCCATGGCTAGAGAGGCTCTGCCGCTCTTGCCGTTACCGGTAGACGGAGGAGCGGCGGCGCCGGCGGCCATGGGATAGAGGGGGAGAGGAGGAAGAAACGAGGATCACAAGAGTTTTGACGTGCAGGTTGGTGATAATATAGGGATCAAAGCATGATTTTAACGAAAGAGATAGTTTTTTTTATCTTTTTTCCCTTTTTGAGGGGCTTTGTATCTTTTCAATCTACTGTTCCCATCGGTGTTTGGATGAGCCTGCACTGCTCTTTACAGACTTCCCCCAATTGTCGCATCTGACTTCCGCTCCGTAGCCAAGCCGAATCATTTCCCTAATGGCTTGGGCCTGCTCTGTTATTTTTTCCTTAAATTCCAAAATCAGCCTAAAAATATCATCAATTTATAATTTTCCATACTTACTAAATTGCTAATTTATAATTTTTGACATTCCTTATTATGTTATTGAAAAAAATCATGACCCTTAGCAAAACTGGACTGCACTACGCGACGCCCGTTGGTCAGCGGCGGCGGGGGTAGGGATAAGCTGTGGGCCAACGATCTAATCATACGGACCGTTGAAGCGGATATGATGAGATGACGGCCGCCGGATGACTGGCCAGCTGTCTTTGGAGTTCCTACATGTGGTCGAAAAAAGCGGGAAAGCATTGGTGGAGACAGAGCCACGTCACTGACCGTGGATTTTGGATATATTCCCCCCAACCCCCGTGTTGTCTACGGAGCCCAAAGATGGCGGGCCTGATCTGTCGCCAATTTGTCGTTTTGTCCATTCATACAGTGCCACGTATTCTCCGGTCGCCTTCTCGGCTTTCATCTGTCCCCGCTGTCAAAGAGGATTTATTACTGTTTCAACTTCGATTTTTTTTTAAAAAAAACGTTGGATAAAAAACAAAGGAAGAAAAATTCCACATTCGATGATGCATCTTTCTTTTGATGTTTTGAGTAGAATGCCCCGGTTCTCCGGGTTTACTTTCTCGTAAGCTTGAATTAATTAGCGATTGTTTAATTCTAAATATGATATATAAATTTATCATATTTAGAATTGTAACCTATAATGTTTAAAAGAGAGAGACTTAATTTATCTGAAAATTGAAAACTTAAAATCTGCTTAACCATGCAAAGTTAGTTTACAACACGGAGATGTAGAGTTTTGGTCATTGGGGACCGAAGACGAGTCGATTATTTGTTTTTTTCCATTTTTTTGAAAAGATATCGATTATTTGATTCGTCAATTATCATTAATCCTTGGCCTAACGTTTAGGATTTTGGTGCCTGCATTTTCGTCCACCACGTAAAAAATTAAAAAGGCTTAGGGCTCGTAATTTGCTGTCCACTCATTCTATGGCCCACCGTGATGGAACTGCAATTAAGCCCAGGTCCATATCCTCGCTTTTGTGGGCCAATTCATCTTAATTTACGCAACGCCCAGGAGGCCCACACGGACACCCTCGTTATTGGCGTTGGTTGGATTTTGACGGGTTTAGTCATGATTTTTGGATCATTTGGATAAGAACATGCCCCCTAAATCAGGGTAATAGATAACATGGAATGGGTAGGAATCTCCGGGGGAAAATAATTATTTAAGTTGGGTACAGCTTTACTCTCCTCCTCTCCCACCTCACTGAAAATAAATGTATATAATAATTTTTACATATCAAATAACATTAAATAAATTATTTTATGTTTAAACTAAATATAATTAGAATATAAAATAATTATGATTATTTTTAAATGGGCCACCAACTTGTTCTCTCAAGTGTTATTATTATTTATTTATTTTTATCTCAAAAAATAAGAAAAAGATGGTGTTTTTTTTAATATACGAGAGAGTATACATAATGACCCACTTGATGATAATCATGAATAATTTTAATAAAAAATACAATAAACATGTGCAATCTTGCTTCAAAATAAATTACATATGTTGATTATTTAAAGTTTTCATATTATTTATATTTGTTTCATGCAAATTAAATAGAGACTTAAAAATTTTAAAAATTTTCTTTGATTAGGTCACGAAGAAGAAATCTCCTTACTTTAATAGATGGGATATTTTTCTCTCTATGCTTCAATTTGTTGGTTGAATTGGGTCATATGATCACTACAAGAAAATTGTTTTTTCTCCACTATATAAAAAAAAAAATCATAGAGACACTTCACCACACTTTCTACATGATTATTAACATCGTGGAAAAAGGACTTAATATTATATTTATAATTATAGATAAACATGTGTTAATCCTCCTACCTTTCTCTACTCTTAAAATCGTAGAGAAATTTTTTACCAACCCACTTATTACCACCTTAAGTTTTGTCACTTTATTTTTCTCTACGATTTTGTAGTGTATTTTAAGTTAATTTAATTGTAAAGATAACTTAAATTTTTTGTAGCGTAATTATTAGTTAGGAATTTGGTCATGGTGATCTCAACCCCTTCCATTTCGGATCAAACACAAATAAGGTTTGCGAGTTTGAAATTGGAAGAAACCATTATAATCTCAAATAAAATATGAGTTATAAATTTTAGTGTTTGTCGGGTACAAATTTGATCATGTATTAAGCGTACCCGATGCAAATATTTCACTATATATAGCCATTATTTAATAAGATATTTAAAGAGAAGAAATGTTATTAACTTCCCATATATATTAGAGCCAACATTTATAGAAAAAAAACCAATGACTCGGGTAATGTGAAAGTATATCTGAAAATTATTAAAAGTATGATATGAAATTAAATTGTACATGTAAAACCCACGATTCGAGTTAG